>BJCM01266427.1:0-12611 GCA_018326385.1 Flaveria bidentis | reverse complement strand
ATTTTCTCTTACTTGATAGAGAACTTGGAAGCGAAGGGCAAAGAGGTTTTCTGCATGTACCCTAGGTTTTTACAGATGATCTTTGATGAGAAGCTGCCCATATTGCCAAAGGAGAAGGAGGATGCAGTAGTGCTCGAGGTGATGGATGATACCACCTTGGGCCGGATGAAGGTATACAGGGGAAGCAAGTGAAACCCCCTGTGAAGAGATTGTTCAGGCATCTGGCCCAGGAAGATTACGTGGCGCCGGGGAGGCGTAATTGGCACCACGTAGACAATGATTCAGACGTCGAGCAGCTGGAGCTCCCTGAAGATGACTCCAACAATGACGACAGCGGTGATGGTGGAGATGCAGGGCCCACTTAACTGAGGGCCCCCTCTGCTGATATAGCATCTCCAGCACCCACCCAAGGGGAGACAGAGATTGCTGGTTTCCATCAGGACTTCAGACCTGATGAGGAGGAGGAGTCGGACGAGGAGCCTCTGACTCGAACGGTGGGCAGCAAGGTGGTTGCCACCGAGCGAGGGCTCAGGGCGGTTGGTGAACACCCGGGAGGGTTTGGGGATACTATGACCGATCCAACTTACACCCCAGATCAGCCCAATATCCAAGGGGGAGCATCCACCTCGAAGGGCTCGAGGAAGAAAAGGATGGCTCAGCCCCACGGGTTAAAGAAGAAGAAAAGAAGGATGACCTTTATCACCACCACCACTATAGCCACCACTACCACCACTCCACCTACCATCACTACCACCATTCCACCCACCGCCACTGCTACCACACCACCTGCCACAACCTCTACCACCTCACACACCTCTACCACACCCACTCCACCACCACCTTCATCTATACCACCCCCAATCTTCACTCATCCACCACCACCTTCATCTATACCACCCCCAATCTTCACTACTACCACCACCATCACCACTAGCCACCCATCAGGACCCTCATCTTACCCATCTTATCCATCTGGATCCTCTCTACCTCCTAGTGGGGTAGAGGAACAGCTCTCGGCACTTAACCGTATGGTGCTGAAGCTATTGGCAGCCGATGACGAGAAGACTGCCTAGATTCGTCAGCTAGTAGATCTTACTGCTGCACAATCTCAGCAGATATCTCAGCAGGCTCAACTGATTGAGCAATAGGCCCAGCAGATTGCTGCATAGAGCTTAGAGATGTCCCAACTCCAGGAGCAACATGTCCATTCAGCCAAAAGGATAGAGGAGTTGGAGACTACCAACAAGACCATCATGCTGAGGCTCAAGGGATCAAAGGAGGAGCCACTAAAGATCAGAGAGGGAGATGGAGATGATGGTGATGATGATGATAGTGATGATGATGATGATGATGATGGTGATGATCAAGGGGATGATACAGATGCTGGTGATGATGCTGGTGATGATGTTGATGATGATGAGGATGATACATCTGCTGCGGGTGCCATATCTGCAAGTGAAAGGAGGACAAAGAAAGCTCAAGATCAAGGTGCCTCCACATCTGCCCCGTCAGAAGAAGAGCACATGATACAAGACAAGAGTAATGTCTAGTTATTTATGTTATTTAAATCATATGTATTTGAATCTTGTATCAAATTAATGTAATGAATGTTTAGATTTAATGTTGATGTTTCTGTTTTGATTATTAACTAATGATTGATGTGTTACATGTCTAAATCAAGCAGATCCAAATTTTCAGAGGGACGAATACGATGTTGCTCCCCTCCAACAGATCAAGACTTAGCTCGCGATGATTCTTGATTTGCAGGGAATAGTCAGGAGATCGATGATGTACACTCCTGAAGAAGGAGAGATAATTCACAATCTCACCGACAAGCAAATTGCAGAAATGTTCAAGCTCAATCCCGATGAGATTGTCAAGGATGCTCCAACAGTCCATGTGGAAAGTGACGACGAGCTCAACGAAGTTGATGAGATCGAGATTAAAGATGTCACTGACCAGCATTATCCAGAGTACAGTGACATTGAGGGTAATGTCGTTCCCAATCTGGGAGATAATCTTGTTAGTGAAACTTTTGAGACTCTGGATAAATTGGAACAAGAGTCTGATAAGAATAAAGATAAGGCCCAAGCCTCAGAAGCTGAAGTCAATATCAGAAAGGCTGAGTGGGTTGCATGCTTTGAAGAAATAAGAGCCCACGCAATGCTTCAAAGTCGACTGTCTACACCAAGCTGTATAAAGTGAAGAAACATCACAAGGTGTCGGGAAAAATCATCGCATGGGCATATTTGGAAGATCTCAACGTTTATGCAGTTAAACGTGAGAAAGGGATTGAGTACTTCAGGTTCCCACACGACCTGAAGACTCTTCCTAGATTTGAGCTTAACCAGTTAGCAAAGTTGAAATTGCTATACGCTGACCCACGCAAAATGTCTGGTTGGTTTGAAGCAGCTCTAAAGAAAGAGTACCACACCAGATGGGTCAACTTCAAAACTCAACAACCAACGAGGTATATCAGACGGTCTGAGGTTGATGCCATAACTAGAAAACCGAAAATAGTGCTGAAGTGGAGTCCTCCGTGCAATATGTCTAAGATCCCTCTACGATAAATGCCACAGGACTTCACTCCACACTTCAAACGGTGGTACTATGATTGGAGGACAAGAGAGGCAGTTATAGTTTTGAACAAGGATGGTATAGTGGAAACCATCAGGGTGTTTGACCCGATGTGGCTTACAAACTTGTTTGCTGATGATATCTACACATTATACAAGTGGCCATTATTCTATGACTCTCAAGATATTGTACAAGCTCTATAATTTCAGAATGTGATACGACTCTGTTTTGCTTTTGAGATACACACAGGAGTCATAAGAGAAGAGAAGTACAATAAGTTTGAGGAACTTATGAAAGATGTAAGACAATAGATGAATCTAGGTCCAAGGGGGAGTTTGTTGATACATGTGTACCTTGATTCTGATCTTAATGTAATATGTTATTATTTTCTTACACATATGTAATAGTTGGGTACTTAATGAAATGCAAATGTTTGGTTGTATTTATAATGTTTAATATTTCATTAATGAGTTATTTAACGCGTATTGAATCGATTATATAGGTTTGTGGTTGTTTAAACTAGTATAAATAATGTAATGATAATGAATACATTCAAACATAGTAATATGAAGTTTATCATGCAAATGGTCCATGCTAATGGACCATACACATGAACAACTTCATGCGAATGACTCAGTCGCACGACTGAACCAGGAGACTGGATCAGTCATATGATTGTAACATGAGATTGACTCAGTCGCATGACTGAACACTCAGTCGTGCAAATGGATCAACCGCATGGCTCAATCGCACGACTGAATCATGCTAATGGTTCAGTCGCCCGAATGAGCAACCCTAACCTATAAATACCACCTAATTCATGGAAAAACGGAAGCATTGAATACACTTCGACTCCAGACGTACCCTAGCTGTCCAGAGACCTCTAAAAACCTGTTCTAAGTTCATAGATCGCAGTAGATCGATTCCTAATCGATTCTTAACGTTTAGATTCAATACATAATTGTTTCTACGTGCGTTCTCACTAATAGGATCGCCAATCAAATAGGATTCCGCACTATTTGATTCGGTATACATGTTAATCAGTTAGTAGTTCATTCAATACACGATCCTAAGAGGTGAGAAGAGGTTAGAAGATCTCAGAAGTGGTAAGTCCACATCTTCTCCACACAGACGTCATGAAAACGTTTTTTAATGAAACGTCTTCTAAAACTCAAACAGTCTGCGCACTCAAAACCTCTTCCCGTGTCTGCTTGTGCGTAGATGAAGAGGTGGGGAAGAACTTTTGAAGAAAAACAAACAAAACCTTAGTGTCCAAAGTCACACACTACGTGGAGGGAGTCTAGTTGATTTTCTCACTCGCAAGACAGTGTTACTTTGGTTGTTATTTGTCCAACTCGTCATAAACCATAAAATCGGAGTTTGGTGGCGAAAATTAAAAATATTAAACTTTAGTGTTCAAACTCAAAAATATAAACTTTATTATAAATAGTTTAGTAGTTAAACTTTAAGATTTTAAACTTTACCGGCCAAAGTATTAAAAAAATTAATGACCAAACTCTAAGATTCTAAACTATAATAACTAATATAAAATAACTAAAAGTTAGAGTTAAAAGTGAAACGAAATAAAACTAATGTGGTTAAAATGTAAACTATCATAATTATAGTATTCATTTACCTTCACAATTAATTAAAGAGTAATAGGTAAAATAGAATTTAATTATTTAAACTATAATCTATTGGTCGATACTAATTCATACTATTAAATTGGTTGCTAATAATCCTGACTTTCAATTAAGTCCATTCCTAAGTGTGAATAAGCTTCAAAGGTGACAATCAAGCTTGCGCGTTTCGTGAAACACGTTAAAAATAAAGGTCACCATAGTGTTGGTGAGATTTCCATAGTTTTCAATACATAAGTATATAAAAGATGGCAATTCATGTTATAAGTTAGAGAACAAAGTAACTAGGGATGTAAGACATATGCATAATCGAACCTTGACAGTTTTACAAGTCTCAACATTTACAAGTTTATACGATTAGCTAAGTGTACTTGGATTAACCAAGCAGGCTTGTCAGGCCCATAGATCTATGACGTCGTCAGGCTAGCAATAGTTAATGATTGTACATATAATCGTCAATACATGGTAATTACAAAGATCAACTAACCAAAACATATAAGTGAATTGCCATAAGTTTACAAGAATCAAACGTTTTACAAGTGCAACGGTTATAAGGTAACATGTTTCACCCCAAAGTGTGGAAATATGAAAAAGAGGTATAGAAATACTCACCAACACTATGTTGACCTTTATTTTTAATATGTTTCAAGAAACGCGCAAGTTTGATTGCCACCTTTGAAGCTTATTCACACTTAGGAATAGACCTAGTTAAATAAATGAATGGACTTGAAATATTTCTTATTATGACTTGTTGATTTTCTTATTTGAGAATTATTCTTGTAATGTTATATTTGGAACTTATGATTATTATATTTGGATTTAATAATAGCGTTATGTGACTGTGAACGATCTTAACTCTCACATCTCGACGTTTCCGCCTTCAAGGTTGGGGTGTGACAGTTACCAATGACAATTCTAATAGCATATTTTTTGTTAATTTACACTTGATAATTAACTAATTTTGCATTCCATTTCATTGTGTGTTTTCCTATTTTATTCGTAATTAACATTATGAGCAAAATATATTGGAAATCAAGTGTAAACATATGAATAATAATGTTACTAGTATTATGCTTGACAATAAAAATAAAAATTAAGATTATTATTGGTAAAACTTCTAGTATAGACTATTACTTGCAAATAACTAATAGTTTGTATTTTTAAATTTTAATTTACCTTTCAAATATAATAATATCAAACTTTTAAAATATCATATAGATTCTTGCTATTTTTATCAATGTAAACAATTCTTATAATACGTGAAGTTAGTAATTAGATAAACAACTTGAACATTCAATGAATAATTCATAATCATTCCATAGTTCGTTTATGCTCATTCATTTGATAAACAAACCAACACGAACAAAAATATGAATATAAGCCGTGAACATGAATAGAGAGATATGTGTCACATTTGTTCATTTATGTTCATGAACATTCAATAATATGTTCATTTATGTTTATTTGTGTTTGGTTATTTAATAGCTTTTTATATTTTAATTTTAATGTTTCAATTTTAAATATATAGAACCCTAGTTATATTATACACACTAGCCAGCGTGCATCACTTGATCATTACAATTTTTAGTTTGTGTTAAATTTTGAAATTTTTTTAATGTTTGTGTTGATTATGTTCATTATAATTATGTTAAGTATGTACGTATAATGTAGTTACGTACTTATCTATTTTTTGTGGCTTTTGTGTAAAGTTTGTAAAGAAAATAAAAGTTTTTATTCGACAATGATATATGATCATTTGTTTTTGTTTTACGTTCGGTAAGTGTTTGTGGATAGTTGATAATTATGTTCACTTTTTTAATAAACCAACATGAACAACAAATCTTGATAGAACATAAGATTAATACATTCAATTCACTAACCACGCCCGTATATTTTTTAACACCTTTGCCTCGTTCTTTTATTGTTTATTCCTACCCTTAGCCCTAGCCACATTATAACCCATATCAAGGCTTACTTGATTTGTGTAAAGTTTATATATTAGTTGGTATAGACGTGATTTCTTTACATTTATTACATATGAAGCAGTCTTCATTGCTTATGCCTGGCATTTACCAGGAACATTTTTCCTATTACATATACTTCGACATACTTCTCAGGTTCCTGTTCTTACATTCCGATCGAAATACCATTGTTTTATGGGTGTGCCAACATGTCACATATAAGTTGTTGTCTTATGTTTGACCGGGAAAGGAAGTCATCAAATTCTACTGATAGATACTCCCTGCCATTATTTAATCGTAGGGTCTTCACCTTATAGTTAGTTCCATTTTCAAGTAAGCCTTTGAATTCCTTAAAATTTGATAGAGCTTCACCTTTTTCTTTCATAAAGAACACCCACAATTCATATGAAAAATCATCTATAAATATAATCATATATATCATAGCTCCTTTTGATGTATGCTTGACTAGTACACAAATTTTATTATGAACCAATTCAAGTGGCATTCTTGATTGATGGGTGGAGGTAGTGTATGGTAGCTAATGGGCTTTATCGTACTAGCAACCTGCACAAACTTTGTCAGACCTCACGTCAGGCTTAAGAAGCCCATTTGTTGTTTCTTGCTTCATCATCTAAGCTAGCTTTTGATAGTTGACATGCCCTAGTCGCATGTGCCACATATCAACATTCTTACTATGCCTGGTCTTCTCTAAGAATGCCTCTCTCAGCAGAAAGCACATCAAAAATTTCCCGTCTATGCCCTTTTATGGTTGGAACAGACTTTGTCTTGAAGTGTTCATACACCTTTACATCATATGGGTTAAAAAAAACATAAATTCTTTTTTTGAGGTTAGTTGTGGAATGGAAATAAGGTTCTTTTTCATACTTGTAAGATGGTATGCATCATCAAGTATGAAACTTGTCTTCCCCAAACACGTCGAAAAATTGACACTTCCCAAGTGTGCTATATTGTCTCATGAATTGTCGGCTGTCACCACAACCCGATTACCCCCATACTTAATTGGATTATCCAAGCATTTCTTCTCCCCCATTAGATGATTCTAACACCTAGTGCCAACTATCCAGTCGTCCAGTTTGTTGGCTATTAGTTCAGTTGTAGCAGTATAGGCTGCAACATCTTTTTCATAGGCAAGACATGCTTTGGCATCGCAAGCTTCCTTATCTTGAACCAAAGCTAAGTTTCATTCTTCTTATTGATTAGAGCGACAATACTTGGCCATATGGCCTTTATTGCCACATCGATAACATCCATAAGGAAACCATTTGCCTTTGATGTTTATTTTTCTGATCACCTGCATCGTTTTTTTTCTCCGATGTCCTTCGTTTCTTTTCATCAGATTGTAGCTTAGACTTTCTCCATGGTTTCCTTCCTCGTGATTGGCTTCCTCGTCCTTTGGAGCGACTTTTTTTTAGCATATATGGTCCCATCTTCACCCTTTATAGTCACCTTATTGAACTTCTTGGCTAAAGATTCTTGATTGGTCACGAGATTCTTGTATTCCACCAAGGATGGTTAGGTCGGCCAACCTTGGATGGTTGCAGCAAAGGACCGAAATTCATGTTTTTTTACCAATGACCCTTTTCATATGAGACTCCTTGACCTTCACTTGAGTATCCAATTCCCCAATCTCCCTACAAAGCATCTTCACCTTCTGAAAGAATTAAGGGATTGGTAAATCCCGTTATGACATAAAGAGCAATTTGTTTTCAAGCAATTATTACTTTTTGTCATTCTTCTTAGAAAACAAGGTTTTCAGTGCATCCCATGCCTCATTGGGTGTAGTGAGATTCCGTACATGCTCAAGCAACTCTTCCTCTATTATTGTTTTGATGATAAACAATGCTTTTCCAACATTCACTATCCACTTATGAATTGCATCGTTAGTTTCAATCCTGGGCTCCTTGGTTTTCTTTTTTGCAACTACATCCCATAAGTCTTGACCAAGAAGGTAAAAACTCATACACGTAGACCATGTTATACAATTGTTGTTACCCAATTTCTTGACACCTCTAATCGCCTGGAACTCGGACATCATTAGCAATGTACCTGTGCTCTGATACCACTTTTTGATTTTAAAGAAAATCACAAGTGGCATGATACATCTGGGCCAACTCAGGATGATACAAGTCCAATAGTTCCAACAGCCCATTTGCCAAAGGCTGGCCCAAGAGAACCATTTCAAAGCCTGCTCGTTTTGTGGAGTAGTTTCCAAGTTATTAATTGAGTTTTTCTTCATAGCACATGTTTAATTCTCTTTCCAGTTGCATGTAGTGTAATAATAGAATCATGGATTCCTTAGATTACATTTAGTGGGTAGGGTAATTACATTGTTTGCATGTTTAAATTTCATGTATTTTTTATTTGAAGGATATAGAACTCAGAAAATTGCTCCAATCTTCTTCTCCTTCTTCTTGTTTCTTGGAAGTTAGCCTACTCAAAAAGGACATATCATCTTGTGCTTTGGGTAAAAGTGGTAGAAGATGGTGATGAGGTCGATGAAGGCAAGGGTAAAAGTGGGTTTCTGTAACACCCGGTTATTTATAAAAGACAAAGAAAGAAGAATAAAGTGAAGAAAAAGAAAGAAAATATATTTTACCTAATTTGAGGGGTAAAAAGTGTCCAAAAGGACAAAAAGTTTAAAAGTTGGTGATAAAGGTGGTATGGCCGCCCTTGAGCCTACACACACTCAACATTCGAACGTTTTAGAGAGAGAAAGTGCAGAATTCGGATTTTGAAGAAGAACAAGAGCAGAAGGTCGAATTCAGGGTAAGAATTAGTGTGTTTATGGTGTTCTAAACTGGTTTCATCCTCGGTTGTATGCTTATGTATCTTGTGTGTGTTCGGGTGTGTGTTTCAAGTGGGTTTCTAGGTGAGAACTTGTAACAATCGAGCTTTTGAAGGAAGTCTTAGCCAAAGAGGCTACTAAGGTGAGTTCTAGAACCCCCTCTTTTACATGTATTAACTGATTTTGTGGACTAGAAATGCATGTATGAACTTTTTATAAAAGTTAGGTTTCATACTCGTATGTATGTATGTGTGTATGTTGCGGGTGGGGTTTGATTTTGGGCAATGTTCATGTTTGATGTTGTTATGGTTGCGTTTCTATGGCTTAGAATGTAAGATTTAAGCTTAGAACATGATAGATGGTGTTTGGGGACCGAATTATGATGTTAAGTGTGCCCTAGGCTGCTCATGTGCCCAAACGGTAGCTCATACGCCCAACCATAAATAACTGCTTAAGTGTTCCTAATGTGGATGAACAAAAGTTAATGCGGATGGACAAATGTGGATGAACAAAAGTTAATGCGGATGAACAAAAGTAAATGCGGATGGACAAATGCAGATGAACAAAAGTTAATGCGGATGAACATAAGTTAATGCGGATGAACAAAATTTAATGCGGATGGACAAATGCGGATAAGTTAATGTGGATGGACAAATGCGGATGAACAAAAGTTAATGCGGATGAACACTTAGTTTATTTTCTGAATTTCATTGAAATGGGTAGATGTAGGCCTTGACTTGGGAGGTTCTCGGGGGCTATGTAAGTTGACTTTTGAGGTCATAGATAATGTGATGGGCATGAATGATGATGTGTGATTGAGGATGTGCAATTGATGATATTATGTTTGTGTATGATTGCATGTTATGTTCCCTATTACGTATGATGATGTGACTTTACGTGGTTTGATATTGTTAATGAACGTAAAGTATTATCTTAACGAAGCGAAAGATTTAAGATAATGAAAGTGGAACATAATGAATGAACGAATGAAAAACCTTGCAAGCAACTAAAGAGAGGTTCACAACTCATTGAGAGTTGTTACCTTGTGTGTGTCTACAGCGTGCGATTTTGGCTAACTCATAAGGGCTCATACACACAGTAAGAGTTCAGTCTTGGGGACTGCTCCAATAACGTGCGATTTCCTATTTACTGTGTGTTATATAGTGTGAGATCTTGGCGAACCCATAAGAGTTCGCACACACATGGGGAGTTTGTCCTAGTGACCACTTCATACGTGCGATATGTGCGAACGTGCGAAATGTACTAAACAAACGATGATGAAGATAATAATTATTACCTTGATGTATGTGCGATGTGTGATCACGTGCGATAGTAATGAAAATGTTTTAACGAATGGAAGGTAATGCAATGTCTTTATAAAACTAGAACTCACTAAACAACGCTGACTTTTTATGCGTTTTCCAGTTGGCAGGTGGGCATTGCTGAGGATTGGCACGAGGCAGCTACTTGTCATTTTTGGATGGCATCCATTTGATAGAAATATGATGTTTTTGTGATGTAATGCAAATAATGATGTTTTGTAACCAGTCAACAATGTATTATTTTGCAAAAGTGATTATGATGAATTGGATGTTTAAATGTTTCCGTTGCAATGATTTCTCTAAGTTAATAAAAATATATATTTTATGTGTGATGACTGACCAGCTATGAGCGTCCCGGGAACGGGGCCTTACAAGTTGGTATCAGAGCCAAAGTTTAAATGAAACAGGTAAATTTTCAAAATAAACCTTAACTTAAACTGAAAATGGGACAGAAAGGGAAGGGATGCCAGTCTGAGTAGTTGCGTGCCATCAGGTATTTTCATAATGATAACTGGTATTATGTGCGCATGTTATGTGGTTTATGTGCTATTTGTAGATTTAGATACTGATGTAGTCAGGATAGGTAATGCTTGGAGTATGAAGAGTAAAGTAAGTGGCTAATCACAACTGGCCACTGTAATTAGGGACTTACTATACTTGACATAAACTAAGTTGTTCCCTTGAATGACCATGTTGGTGTTTGAATCTTATAGTGTGTGTTAGAGGATGGCTGGTGGTAGATCATCTAAAGCTTCACGTGGTGGAGGTCGTGGTGCTAAACCACGGGCTACGAGAGGAAGGCCTAGAGCCGGAAAGGTGGTTCACGAAGAACCCGAGACCCCTCATCCGGAGGGCGGAGATGAGAGTGCTAACTTAAGGGCCTCAATGAAGAAGGCAGTTGTAGAGGAGGTGCATCAGATCATGCAGACAATCTTACCATCTGTGGTGACTGAAGTGATAAAGGCTGTACGGGAGGGGGAGAGGAAGGAAAGGAGTTTACCTACGGGCGAAAGGAGATAGCCTGAGACTGAAATGGTTCTCTCTAATGATGAAGAGGATGAAGAAGAAGAGCATGCACCGGAGGTGGCACGAAGCTGTAACTACGAGGCATTTCAAAGGTGTAAGCCCCCTACTTTTGATAGTAATGGCACTACTGCTGCTGCTCACCGATGGGTGAGGGAAATGGAAGCTGTTTAGAATATCAGCGAGTGCCGGGAAAACCAGAAGGTGAAATTTGCTGCCCACTCGTTTGTGGACTCCGCTCTGTGTTGGTGGGACAATATAGTCCAAGCCGAGGGTAGTCGGGCAATTAGGAGAATAAGGTGGTCTGAGTTGAAAAAGTTGGTGATTGAGGAGTTCTGCCCTTATAGGGAAATGGATAAGGTAGAAAGGGAATTCCTGTAGTTGAAGGCGGGAACAATGACACATCAACAATACACCACCAAATTCAACAAAATGGCACGGCTGGTGCCAGATCAGGTGACGCCTCTTTCATGAAAGATTAAGAGGTACATTCAGGGCTTGCCGGCGGATGTCCGTAGGCACATGATCGCTGCCCGACCGAGCACGTTTAGGTCGGCGGTTGATTTGGCAGGGAAATTGTATGATGAAAGAACTGTGGTGGTGACTAAAGGCAACAAGAAAGGTGGTGGTGACCGGAATTGGAATGAAAAAAGGTTTGGTCGGGGTGGTGCCCTGACGAGTAACAAGAAGGCACAGGTGGATGACTGTCGTGTGGTTACACCTAGTGTGGGGTTGAAGAGATGTGGTAAATGAGGGAAGGAGCATTCGAGAGGATGCAAATGGGGGTCAAACGTCTACTCCAAGTGCGAGAAGCCTGGCCATATAGCGAGGGAATGCGGGGTTGTAAGGTGTTACAACTGTGGAGAGAATGGTCACCTGAGTAGAGACTGTAAGAAGCTGAGGGCTGAGGGTACGTGGGTGAAGAAGACTGGAGGAGAAGGACACAGGGCGAGCGCTAGAGCGTTTACGATATCGTAGGAGGAGGCTAGGACGGACCCTGATGTTGTGTTAGGTACATTTCTAGTAAACCAAACTTTAGCCTCTGTGTTAATCGATTCTGGTGCTAGTAAAAGTTTTATTTCTACTGTTTTCTATGCTAAATTGCCTGTTACTAGTAGGAGTGTAGATACGCCCTTTGATGTAGAAACTGCCATAGGTAAGTCTACCAGGATTTCTGAGATGATCAAAGGTTGTGACGTGGAATTAGAAAGTTATAAGTTTCCTGTTAGACCATTCGTGATGACCTTAGGTGGTTTCGATGTAGTCCTTGGGATGGATTGGC
>BJCM01266426.1:2246-30518 GCA_018326385.1 Flaveria bidentis | reverse complement strand
GGGGGGGGGGGGGCTACTTTGGTGAGCAATTTTCGGCCGCCCAAAAGGCCTCCTTTGGTCTTTCTTTGTCTTGTCTTTTGGAAGAATTAAGGACTAACACTTGGCTCTCTTCCACACAATACACTTTCTCCTACACACACTCAAGGAAAACTCTCTCAAGGAGCTGAAAATTTCGGATTCAAGAAGGCTAAAAGGGAGCTGAAATTTTCGGGTTGTGGCTGCTCTTCAAGGAGTTCTTGGCTGAAATTTCGGATTGTGCAAAAGGGAGTTGTTCTGGGTGCTCTACTACCTAACAAGTTAGGTGTTTGCTAATGCTTGTGGGTATACAAGCTTGAGGTCTTCTCTTTTGGAGGCTAGACATTCAAGAACATCATCTTCTTCATCTCTTCCACCGTCAATAACTTGTGCAAGAAAGGTTGTTTCTTTTTACCCCCTATGGTTGTTTTGGTTTTGATAGCATACTATTTCACATATATATATGATCCTTATACTTGGGTTTTCTTTGTGCTTTCAAATGGTGAAATTTTCAGATTATAAACAACATGTTAAAACCTAGTTTCCGCTATGTTTTTTATAGTTTAAATGGTTAAGTTAGCTTTGTTTTACATGTTACAAAACCCAACATATATATATATATATATATATATATATATATGTTGGGTTTTGTTACAAGATAATGAAAGCTAGTTTAACCATTTAAAATACAAAACAGAGCGGATATAGGTGTTAGAAGTGGGTTTAACAATCTGAAAATATGAACCATTTTTAACCCAAAAAAACCCATGAACAAGGATCATATGTATGTGAAATGAAATGATATCAAAACAAAAAGAACGACCAAAGGGTGTTCTTGAAACTACCTTTCAAGAACAAGAGGATGTTGTATGGATGAGAAGAAGGTGATGATGCTTCTTGAATGCCTAGCCTCCAAAAGAGAAGTCCTCAAGGTTGTATACCCACAAGCTCTTGCAAACACCTAACTTGTTAGGGAGTGCAACACCAAAACCCTCTTCCTATTCCTCCTTCAAAAACGAAATTTCAGCTAGCTCTTGCCTTAGATCCAAAAATTTCAGCTTGAAAGAAGAGTGTTCTTGCAATTGTGTGTGTGTGAGAGAGTGTGAGTTTGGTTGAGTGCAAGAATAGATTAATGTCTTGTATTAAAACAAGACATGTAATCCCAAGGAGAGGCAACCCATTGGGCGGCCGAAAATGGTTTGAAATGGGTTCCGCTCATTTAATTTTTTGTAAAAAAACTTACACTATCTTTAACCCATAAGTTTATAAAATTAAAACCTCTTTTAGATTTATAACATTAACACATTATTATTTGTTATTATTTAACTTACTTAAAATAATGATACAAATAATTTCTCATGAACAAATTATCCATATAATTTGTTCTATTGCAAAAGCAATGTTTTAGAAAACCTATTTTCTAAATTGGTGTCAATATTTATTTATATGTTCTCATCAACAAATAAATATTTATTGGTGTTTGATTAGCTTGTTATTGGGTATGATCCGACTTGGATGATAATTTAATAACCACATAAATCTTGTATGTGTCTTGGGCACACAAGATCCAACAATCTCCCACTTGCACAAGATTAATAGAAGATTGATGCAAGCAGTAAATACCGCCTAACAACGGTTCACTACCCTTAATACGTATGACTAAGTGCCATTCAATAAAATCATCCCCTTCAAGTACCTTACTCGAATTGTTTTAGGTGAATCAATCATCTATCCTTTTGTCACAGATGTCATGTTAAATCCCAGAGACACAGAGTGATCATTCTCCATTCATTTAACTTTCTCATGCCTTAGACATCTTACTCTCAACAAATAAGAGGGACAAATTGCATCTTGACTACATACGTCTCTCACTATCACCTTGTATTATGCCTGAACTCAGCCTTATGTGCTGCCATGTTTTAGAACAGCAAAGAACTAAGTCAAAGTATAATATTTGGTAAATATCAAGACCCAATATGTTTCTCAGGTCAGAGGATACCAAATGATGTTCGCCTTCACTCAAATTTACTTATGATCAATCAAGAAGATTCCATGTAGTAATATTTGAGATGCGGGTTAGTCCAATATTTGTATACCATAAATATCTATGAACCTTGGCAGCAATCCTTGCTCTATATTCATCCATATGAATATCTACCAATTCAAGTTCATAATAGTCTTACCCTCATACTTGTTCCCACATTTCGCTCCAGAGAGAATCCCCTGGAGCTCAGGAAAGATATTCTTTCGCTCCTCAGTTGTAGATCATCCTCTCTTTTCTTTTTCTCCCTTTCATCCTCCAAGTCCAACCTTGTTGCTTCTTTCTTTTGTTCAATTTGCAACAGGGTTTCCTTGTCTAACTCAATTAGCTCCTCTAATGGTAGCAGGAACACATCTTCATTAATAGCTCCAAGATTGACCGACCTGTTAATGATTTCCACTCTCATTCTGTTGTTGATAGCCTTATGGTTGGTTGCAGCTGCTTTGCTACTTCCAGCTAGCAACTTCCTAGTTGGGAGTCTACCTTTCCTTTTTAGCTTCTCTAACTTTTCTTCCTCTAGAAGCTCTTCCTCTTCCCTTTGGTGTCTTTGAAAGCTCTAGACTTTGGAGATTCTTGAGTAGAGGTTTCAATTTGGGAGGTGGAGATTTGAGCATGTGTTAATGATGTTGTTTAAGTGAGGGGTTGGTTGAGAAAATCCTCATTGTTCACCTCAGATGCTAGTTCTATTCACCTTAGATGCTAGTTCTATTCACCTTAGATGCTAGTTCTAGAATTCCATCTTTGATAACCAGATCCTCGGATAAAGAGAATAACCTATCTGCAGCTTCCATCTCAGCTTTGGAAGATTGAAATAGTTCTTCCGAGGTGTTGACTTTTGCTTCGGAAGTTTGTGGCAATGTACTTTCTATCTCAACTATTTAGTTGTTGGGCCATCAGTCTCAATTTCCCCTTCAAAATCTATCTCAGGTTCCATGTAGACCTTAGGTTGACCAACTTCTTGGATAGTGGTAGAAGGTGCATTCGACCTCTAAAGCTCTTTAGCTCCAAAGTATGCCACAACAACATCAAGGTTTGGCTGTTCAATGGATGATCCAATCAGGAACTTGGAAAAGAAATTATTCAGATCTTAGAGCATCCTTTGATCCATTTGAAGAGGCTTAGGAAAAAATACTACTTGTTGAGCGAGGTATCTTGAAGTTAAGGTTGTTAAAGCTAGAATCTGTGGTTCCTATGATGTTTGTCTCTGAACACTCTCCCTTTTTTTGGTAGAATAATCCTGAAAGCTTGATGAGCTGGAGGAAGAGGTTAAAGAGACCTGAATGGGTACATGCCTAACAGATTTCTTAGTATGTTTCTCAGCTAGTTTGGCCTTGAGACTTTTAATCTCAAGTTGCTGAGTGGCAGACCTATCCTTTAAAGTCTTAACATTTGATTCAAGGTTTGAGAATGTAGAAAGTAGGTCTTGAATGATGAGTTGTAGACTTCCCTCATCTTCTTTTGAAGAATAATGGGGAGATGAGGTAACATACCTTGTATGTTCACCCTCAACACCAGATGTGGTTTCTTGGCACCCTGGTTTCCCCAGCCTAATGATGTCTCTTTCAGAGTCGTCAATGGGCATGGTTTCCATAGATTCAGTCTCAGAGATGTTACCACTGTCCTGAGGATCCAATGAGGCTCCTTCAGTAGTGGCGGTTGAATTCACATGAGTCCCCTCCATATTAGTGGGACTCACCTCAGTTTGGGCTTGCTAATGGGGGCTAGAAATAAGAGGTCTCTCTAGGCTCTATTAATCCTTAAGACGGTGTTGTGGATCAACTTAATTGCCTTGAAGAGACATAATCTCTTCATCAGTTCCTATGAGTAGGTGAGTAAAGGAAATGAAGGTTAAGCCTACTGACCTGGAACTTTGGTCAATGTCTATTAGCATTGAGCCTATAAGGAGGCTGTCCTTTTTTGGCTGCTCAACAGAGTACAGGGACTTATCCTGAGGGGTGTTAGCTTGGGTTTCAGGCTCATGGGTTTGAGACCGAAGAGACTCAAAACCCATTTTGAGGTCAATAGTGAAGGAAGGTGGGACCTCTAATTGAGTGGGAGCCCATGTTTCCACTCTAGTCTTTTTGGTTTGAACTTGAGGGAATTGCTCAATCATAGTAGATTGAACAAAGGTTCGTTTGGGATGGGTCTAGTATGTGATTTTGATATGGCAAGAAGGTAGGTTTGGCATTATGAATGTTGTTGCTGGTGTGGGTTCATCACCTGTGGGGTTAACATGTATGTCACTAGGAGCTATATGCTTAATCATATCTAGAAGAAGTGCAGTGTGTCTTCTTGTGAAGTTGGTGGACATCTTCTTCAGTACTTTGAAGATGGGCGACCTCATGTGAAGGATAGTCAGAGTAGCTGCACAGACAAGCTTACTATGATCCAACTCATAATTGATAATATGCTGGATAAATAGGGGATACATGTAGAATGTCTCTCTTTGAAGGTTTAGCATCAAGTTGGTCACTAAATATCTAGAATAGTTAAAGAGAAAGCCTTTTACCAACCCATGAAGTAGGCATCCTAGTTCATATGGATTTGATCCCATCCCTCAAACTTATTAGACAGGCAATGAAGGATTATGTGCAGTAGGAACTTCCAATGGTAAGAGAAGTTAAATTTGTACATCGTGGACCTGCTCACATCATCGCCATATTAGATTTAGTTATATGTGTCATCAAGGTCTACCTTAGGGAACTCTATAGGAGAGCCTTCATCATGGAGCTCCAGATGCTCCATGATGGTTTGTTCAGAAATGATCAACTCTTGACCAAAAGTGCTTGACTACAGAACCATAACTCCATTCAGGGTTGTAATCTGTTCGTTCCCCCAAAATTCAGCCATGTGGTTTGAGTAGATGATGGGGTTGACAGTTAGGTCTATGAAGTAGATTGACTGGGTTTGGAAGGAGATAATTTTAGTGAAGTCAAAATCCTTGGATGAATCCAAGAGTGCGACTTGATTGTGCTAAGGGTTTTGTGAGTAAGAAATAGAGAAACGAGCTTGAGATATGGTAAATTGGAGATAAAGAAAGCTTTTGGGTAAGATAATAGGTAAAAAGATTAAAATGGGTGGGTCGGAAGTATTTAAATGAGTGAAAATGGTGGATGGATAAGGTAAAGTGATGGTTTGGGGTATGATGCGATAGGGGCGGTAAGGTTAAACCATTTAAAATATTCATACATCATTAAGAAAATCTTTACCTTTTACAGTTGTGGGGCCAAAAGATTTCCACAGTAAGGATTTCTTCTGAGTATAAATTTTTTTCGAAGGTAATCATCTTCCGAAGCCAATTTTACTTCCAAAGGTAAGTATTATACCTAATAAGGCAAAAGGGGCTTTTCGAGTGAGAAAGTTTTAAGCTTCAGAATGAGATTTAATGTGCCATCAAATGCTTCTTCTGAGACTAAAATTTCTTCTGAAAAGAATATTTCCCTTGGAGGAATTTTGCTTCAGAAGACATATGTAACATCTTTCGAGGGTTAAATCCTCTTTAGAATATCTAATACTTAGAGAAATTTTTGATGAATGACCTTTTATAGTAGGGCTTAGATTGTAATGACAAAGGAACACATTTTGGAAAGGTTTTTCAAATGAGATAGACTAATCAATGTTTATCATCCTAATAGCCGTAATAAGATACTTGAATCTGTTTTCATCAAAGGCCTTAGTGAACAAATGAACATATTGTTTATTTGAATCAACTTTGATTAGCTTAATTAGATTTTTCTCATGAATATCTCTAATAAAATGATACCTGATGTCAATGTGCTTTGTCTTGGAGTTCTTGATTGGATCTTCTATAATGGAGATTGCACTTTTATTGTCAATGTGGATAGGAGTAATCATGAAGTTGAATCCATAGTCTAACATCTGGTTTTGAATCCACAGTAGCTAAGCACAGCAACTAGCAACAACAATGTATTCAGCTTCAAAAGTTGATATTAAGACACAAGATTACTTCTTGCATTGCCATAAGATGATCCTTCCACCAAGAAATTTACATCCTCATGATGTGGATTTCTTGTTGATATTGCAACCACCATAGTAACTATTAGAATAGGCATAACAATTGAAATTGTTGTTCCTTGGATACCCGAGACCTAGTTAGGTGCTACTTTGAGGTATCTAAGGATTCTCTTGGCAGCAACTAGGTGAGACACCTTTGGAGCAGCCTGATATCTTGCACAAATGGATGTTGCAAAAATGATATTAGGTTTACTTGCTGTGAGATACATTAGAGACCCAATAATTGCCCTATATTGATGCTGAACAGTATTCTCCCCCTTACAGTCAGAATAAAGATTATGGTTTCTGGGTATAGGAGTATTGGCGGGCTTATGACCTTTCATATCAAATCTCTCCAATATGTTAGATACATATTTAGATTTATTGATAAATAACCCTTCCTTCATCTGCTTTACCTGAATTCCAAGGAAAAAGTCCATTTTTCCTATGGAACTCATCTCAAATTTCTTCTTCATGATGCTCTCCAAGTCTTTGCATATTTGGTCATTTGAAGAACCAAATATGATGTCATCAACATAGACTTGGACGAGAAATTTCTCCTTATGAATAAAGTCTTGTCAATGGTACCTCTTGTATAACCAATCTTCAGGAGATATGAATACAAAGTCTCATACTACAGCCTAGGTGCTTGGTTCAGCCCATAGAGAGCTTTAGCCAATTTGCACACATAGTCGTGATGTTGTGGGTCTTCAAATCGTGGAGGCTGGCATACATAAACTTCCCTATCTATTTCCCTATATAGAAAGGCACACTTTACATCAAGTTGGTAGACAGTAAAATTGTTGGATGCAACATTAGCAAGAAAGATCCTCACTGCCTCAAGTCTTGCCACGGGAGCAAAGACATTAGTGTAATCAATTCCTTCCTCTTGAGTATATCCTTAAACTACCATCTTGCCTTGTTCTTAATGATCAAGCCTCTATCATCTCTCTTGTTCTTGAAAACCCATTGGGTGCCTTTTGGTACTTGACCGGATGGTAGCAGACATAGGTTCCAAAACTTTTGTCTTTTGAATTGAAGTGACTCTTCTTCCATTGATTCAACCCAACTAATATCTTTCAAGGCTTCCTTTACTTTCTTGGGTTCCATCTGAGATAAAAAACATGAGTACAGGAAGACATTCCCATTGTGAGATTATCTCATTGTTCTCACACCTTTAGAGACATCTCCAATGATGTTCACAGCTAGATGAGTGTTGTGAATTCTATGCCTTGGGATCACATCCAATTGTAAAATATAGATCCAGATTGGTCATGTTTGGCTTAGAAACTTGAACACTTGGATTAGCTGTTGTTTCAAACTCATTCAATGAGAGGACTAATTGAATGAATGAAAAACATCATTATTATCAATTGGCTGTGAAGCAGCATTAATAGTTTTGTGTTCCTTCAGAATGCTACTTCCATCAGCTTGGTGTTGTGTATTGTCACTAGATGAGTGTTGAAGCTCACTAGGCTGACAACTTGTTAAAGCTCCACTACCTCTTTAGATAGTCATACTATCAGATCTGACAATTATGGGAGCTTGAACTTCAGTTGCTCTTAGAGAACTTGGAATAGGTCTGGGTAACTCATATAGTTGGTCATCATCAAAATCACTTTAAGTACATGTTCCATCTGAAACATTCTCACAAGAAGGTTTAAAATAGTTTGGAAACAATTCTAAATCAAAGATATGACGAGGGTCATTCCCCCTAACACAAGGAGTGTGCTCATTGACAACAATGTTGGATGATTCATTAAATTGTTGATTTTTAATGTTTTATACTCTACAAGGAATAAAGTTGGAGGTATATCCAACAAAGATAGCATCATCCGACTTTTCAGAAAATTTGGCCAAATTTTTCTTTGTGATAAGTATGGTACACGTACTGCCAAAGGACCTTAGAAAGTCAATGAACGGTGGCCTCTTGTTCCATAACTCATAAGGGGTTTTTTCCATGTGGCTTAACTACGAGAACTCTGTTATGCACATAACATGCAGTGCTGAATGCCTTTGCCTAGAATGTTAGAGGCAACTTTGAATCAGCTAACATAGTTCGAGCAACCTCAATAAGTGTGTTGTTACTCCTCTCAACAACACCATTTTGTTAAGGAGTTCTAGGGTCACTATATTTTCTGGCAATGCCTTTTGAGTTATAGAATAAGTCAAGAACTTGATTCTTAAGCTTAATCCCTAGATCACTTCTAATTATTTTAACCTTGTGATCAGTTTGATTTTCAGTTTTAAGAATAAAGGATTTTAACGTTTTAGTAGTTTCATCTTTAGTTCTTAAAAGAAATACCTATGTGAATCTAGTAAAAATCATTAATGTATACAAGGTAATATGATTTCCTTCTAATGCTCATTATACTTGTGGGACCAACCAGATCCATGTGCAATAAGTGCAATGGAGTGGTGATAGAGTTAACAACTTTGGATTATGAGATACTATATGTTGCTTTCTTTTCAGATATGCAACATAGTTATCTTTGCGGAAAAATTCATTTTTAGGCAAACCATGTACCAAGTTATTTTTAACCAATTTATTCATGGTTTTAAAATTGACATGACACATTCGTTTATGCAATAGTGTTGACTCATCACCATCAACTTTAGAAAGAAAGCATGATACTTCACCCAGTAGGGAAGCATTGTTCATATCCAGCTTGTACATATTCCCTTTCTAGGGAGATCTAAGAAGCACCGATTCCAAAGGAATTGCCATCCTTGCTTTAAGGATATTGCATTCATGTTTTGTGAAAAGCATTTGATGTTTTTGATCATAAAATTGAGAAACACTTAATAGATTGTGTTCAAGCTATTTGACAAAATGAACTTTGTCAACTTTTAGCTTTTCGTTGGATACAATTCCTCTGCCCGAAATGTATCCTCCAGCCTCACCTCCAAATTGAATAGGACCTCCATCAAAATGTTGAAATTGTTGAAGGAGAGATCTTTTCCCTGTCATGTGCCTGGAAGATCCACTGTCTACAATCCACACATTGTTATTTTTGTCATATGGATGTCCCTGCACATAAGGTGAGGAAAGTTAGATTTTATTGGAAACCCAAGCCTTGTTGGCCTTTGGCTTTTCTAATGATGAGGATTTTATTGAACCAAAAGTTATGCATGGGGTTCAATGAGAGTTTGTGAAGAAAAGGTTTGGGCTGCAATATCTTCTTAGATCTTCCATTCCATTCCTTTGTTGATCATTGTAGATGAGCTTGTTGAAGCTTGAGCAACATGGCATTCTTTCGAAGATTCTTTCTTTTCGGAAGATACCTTCACCACATTTTCTTCCGAAGCATTCTTCTTCTTGGAAGGTTTCAAGGGAACTTTCTTGTTCTTCTGAGTTTTCTTGGCTTTATCTTTTGAAGCCATTTTCCCTTCGAAAAAACGAGTTTCTTTCAAAAGCAACCTTGCTTCTGAAACAAGCTTTCCCTTTTTCATCTCTTAAACCATTTGATAAGATCCAAATGTAAAATCGTCCCTAAGTCCTTCTTTCTTAACATTGTTTGCATAGTGTGTGCTAGCAGGATTGTAGTAACAATCTTTTGCCATATGGTTTCGCAAACCATAGATTATGCATGCAATGTTATTCTTCTAGGAACTTATTGACTGTTGTTTCTTGATTTTCTTGTCTTCCTCAATAGTGTTTCCCTTCTTCTTCTTATCCTTTTGTTGGATGGGTGTGCTCGTACTACACACTTTTCCGGAATCAGAATTTCTAACCACTTGGAATCCTGTTGAAACAAATATACCCTTTTATTTTGGGTCTATTTACAGCTTGGACTCAGACACTTTCTTGGTAATTTTTCTGGCTTCCTTGGCTTGGCTTCTTCTGGTTTTGGTGGATAGGGTTTGGTCATCATTAGTGAGAGAGGTCTGAATTACCTGGTTCTTCCTTGTAATGCTCTCCATAGTTGCATCACTCATTGATTCATGGGAAGGTGGGTCAGTAGATGGAACCTCTTACTCTTCAGTCCCACATCTTGGTTGTCTAACAGACTCTTACCATTGATGAGCAACTACATTTAGAAATGAGTATCTTGATGTGTTTATGAGATCATCTAACTCAGACTAAGTTAGCTGATTCGGAAAGCCGACTGCAGCTTTCAACTCTTCTTCACTCAATAATCTATTAATCAGGGCCTGCTGATCAACCATCATTCTTTTCATTCTCTCTAACATCTCATCCTTCTTTTTCTCTCTTAACTCCGGATTCATTAGTTTTTTTTAATCATGCTTAACTTATTTTCTAGAGAAGTGTTAAGACTTCTAATCATATCTTCATCCAAGTTTTCCCTTTCATCTCTTCTATGAGGATCAGAAAAGGTTTGATGTTTATGTTCGGACCTCCTCTCAGTCACCTTTTCTAACTCAGCTCGATCTCCCTTTTTCTTACACCTCTTTTCTTTTTCAGCCCTTAAAGCCTCCTCAACCTCATCAATCTCTTCTTGAAAGTCGTATTCTTTCTCCTTGGGATATTTCTTTCTTTTCTTAGTAGCCTTAACCTGCTTTTCCCTGTTCTCCTCAGCATTCTTGTTCTCAGACTCTATCACCCTCCTTATATAGTTCCACCTCTTAGAAGGATACATATTTTCCCATAAATAAGTGATCCTACCACTAAAATCATGTCTAATTGTTGAGCGATCAGCAAATATCCTTGTATTCATATGTACGAGCCTCTTTATTTCTTCATGATGTGGCATATTAGGAATCAAATCCTCAATCATCATCTGAATAAATTTTGGATAAAGCGGCTATTTATCTTTCTTCAATGCCATGATATTCTCAGCCATACAACCAAGATTAGCTTAGCAATGTTGGCCTTTTTCCCCCTATAGAAAATAGTCATAGCTCTAGCCAAATCAAAATTCAACCCGCCCATACCTCCCTTCCTAATCTATAAGTCAGCACTTGAATTGTTTGGTTTCTAAAAATCTTCGTGAATGCCATCCTTTTTTTCAATGGTTGATTAATTGTTAATAAACCTCTTTGAGGATCTTGATTAGTTGAGATGCCTAATGGAGTGGGCTAAGGGATAGTATTGATAATCTTTTGCAACATGACTATCTTCCCCACATATTAGGCATGTGACATTTGTTTGCTATTTAGCTGACTTGATATTCTACTTAATCATGCATCTCCTTCTTCATCTCCCCTCTTTCCCCTTTTTTAATCAGATCATGAACAATGAATCCATCAAGTATCCAACCTTTTTTCTTGAATATCCCAACTGCTAGTTGGCCTTGATTCTTTTGGGTCAAATGAAACATTTACATTTTCTACAAACTATATTATATTTGGTCTGCGTGTGTGGGCGCCATTTAGTTTATAAGTTTTTACGCTTCCGCAATTAGTTTCATGTCAACGTATTTAAATCTATTTTTGGAAAATTCTAATGGTTACGAGCACTTATGTTTTGTAATTGATGTGTCATTTGGTGTAACTAGTGGTTGAGATCCTAATATGTCATGCGCCTAACGGTTTACCCCGTTTGTTGACATTGGTGGGTGTGACAGATTGGTATAAGAGCCAATGGTTATAGCAATCTAAAACATAAGCATTTCATTTTCATTGCATTTAGACTATAGCATGATGCCTTTGTTGCATGCATGTCTACGTGTAGCGTAATGAGTTCGTCTTGCTTGTTTGATTTACTTTCTGGATTCTTAGTGTTTCTTTGCATGAATGACATCATCTTCGTCTATACCTTCATCATCTTCTCGGGGCAAGAGACCTATTTATAATGATTTTATACCTCCAGCAATGGGTCCGTACGAGTGGCCCAGGTGTCATAACAATAATGAGAAGTTCGATTATAACCAATCGTTTGGCTTACCACAATCACCAGTTCCCTAGTGGGAATACTATCCTCAAAATAATGATTAGGCAAATTCAAGAGAAGAATATTCCCTTACCTCCTAAAAGTCAGCCTCGTACTAGGTCCACCCCAGTTAGGAACCCTAATGGCCTTACCTTACCTCCCCTTCCTTGTCCTCTTGAGTAGGCCATGGCTACTATGGCAACCACTTTACATCTCAAGCATATGAGCATTGTCGGGTTGTGGGACGATAACAGGGCATTGACGAAAATTGTAGGGGAATTAGCTGAGGAAAGCAAGGAATTAATGAGATTCTTCAATTCATTGGTTGATCATCATAACAATCATATGGGTTGTGTCACTGATCTAATTAGGCTGTGGATGGTGGTGAAGGAAACATGGCGGCGTATGAGCAGTGACTCGAAAACTTGGAGGGTCAAGTCAAAGCACTGAACGTAGTGTAGGAGCTGGTTGAAGAAGACCCTAAAGAGGAACTAGAAGAGACACTAGAGGAGGATCATAAGGAAGAGCCTGTGGAGTAGGCTGAGGATGAGCTAGAAAATAGTGCTGGATCTATTGATTCCTGTTGATTTTCTAGTCTTTTCATTTCTTTGTTCTTTAGACTTTTGTTTACTTTCATACCTAGATGGGAAGGGTTGTTTACCATCCGACTGATGTTTTTGGATTTTGGTATTTGGTTTGATTTATTGTAGATGTACTTACAATTTTTTTAATAAAAAATATTATTTGAAACAATTAGTTGTGTGTCTGACAAATTATTTTAATTACTTGTACTTTAATGAAGTTGATATGTTGTATATTACTTATTTTCGTATGTTGTGATTGTTAAGAATGTCTGGACATGGACGCGATGTGGTCATGGTCGTGGTACGATTAATATGAATATAGGAGAACTGGCCACAATAATTAATCTGGTTGATGCATTTGCTAACGATAACCCTAATCAACTAGCTGCTCCAATCGGTAAGAAATACCAAATTTATTCTTGACGTTAATGTTTCGTTAGTTTTGTTAAAGTTATAACACTAGTTGAAATTCCAAAGTCCTGATCTAAATCTATTGCAAGTCAAGGGGTCTGTTCCTTTATGTCCTTTATGTCCTTTATGGACTGCAAACCAAATCCATTCATGGAAGTGGAAGAAGCCATGGGATTGGTAAGATGGTTAGAGAATCTTGAATCCATATTCAAGATGTACAATTGCCCAATGGGAAGTCGGGTTAAGTACGCCACTGCACCCTGGATGGAGCTGCTCTGTCCTGGTGGAACACCCAAGTGCAAATGTTGGGTGTGGAGATCGCTAACTAGACTACCTGGGAGGATTTCAAAAACCTAATAAAGGACAAATACTACTCTCGTGACGTGGTGCAGAAGCTGGAAATGAAATTCTAGTACCTTAAGATGATGGGTTCCAAGATCGAGGCATACACCACTCACTCTCATGAGCTTGCTACACTTTGTCTTAATATCATCACAAAACTCCTCGATCACCAATTTCTTCAACTATGGCCACCTCATTCTTCCAATTGCCCTACTACCCTCGGCTTGGATGATATTGTCCCACCAGCATAGAGCCAAGTACACAAATGAATAAGTGAAAAACTTCACCTTCTGATCCTCCCGACACTCGCTGATATCAAGTACAACTTCAATCTCTCTCACCCATCGGTGAGCAGCGGCAGTAGTGCCATTGTCATTAAAAGTCGGGGGTTTGCATCTTTGAAATGCCCCATTGTTACAGCTTGGTGCTGCCTCAGGCATAGGCTCTTCCTCTTCTTTTTCGTCAGTAGAGACAACCGTCTCAGTCTCTGGTTGCTCCCTTTCTCCCGTGGACCAGTTTCTCTCTTTCCTTTTCTTATATCTTACAGCCTTTATTACTTCAGTCACCATAAATGGTAAGATCGTCTGCATGACCTGGTGAACCTCCTTTACAATAGCCTCCTTCACTAAGGCCCTTAGGTTAGCACTCTCCTCACCGCCCTCCAGATGAAGGGTCTCTGGCTCTTCATGAGCTACCTCTTCTGCTCTAGGCCTTCATCTTGTGACCCATGGTCCAGCACCATGTCTAGTTCATCCTCCACGACCTCCACCATGCGAAGCCTTAGAAGTTCTACCACCAGCCATCCTCTAACATGCTATAAGATTTAAACACTAACACAGTCATTCTAGGTAATAGCTCAATTTATGTCAAGTATAGTAAGTCCCTAATAACAGTGGCCAGTTATGATTAGTCACTTACTTTAGTCTTCATACCCTAAGCATTTCCTATCCTGACTACATCAATATCTAAATCTACTAAGAAGCACATAAATCATATAACATGCACATATAATACCGGTAAATATTAAGAAAATACCTGATGGCACGTACCTACTCGGACTGGCATCCCTTCCCTTTGTCTCATTCTTAGTTTAAACTTTTGCTCTAATACCAATTTGTAAGGCCACGTTCCTGGGACGCTCACAGCTAGTCAATCATCACACATAAATCACATAATTTACATTTCACAATTTCTATAACATTGCAACGGAATAAAATAAACCATTACATATAATCATAATTGCTTTTGAAAAATAATACATTGTAGTTAAATGTTACAAAATGTCACAATTTGCATTACGTCACAAAAACATCATCGAAATATGAAACGGATGCCATCCAAAATAATCCAAGTAGTTGCGTCGTGCCATCCTCAGCAATAATTATCTGCCAAACTGGAAACATAAAAGTCAGTGTTGCTGAGTGAGTTCTAGTTTTATAATGTAAAATACTTTTCTTCATTTAAAACCATTCATCACTTCCATACGTGATCATACATCATACGTACACACAAATAATATCATTATTATCTTCAATACCATTCATTACTTCCATATAATGTACGTCATCATTTCATTCATTAACCTTCCTTCATTTATTCCTTCCGAATCATTGTCATCAGCTTACCCCAAACGTAGGCACAAAGCGGGTACCAAGCTGAAGTCAATAAATAGACTCCCATTCATTGCGCACAAAGCCTGGAACCAGTATTGGGGCAAGCGACAAGGATTCCATACATAAGTTTACCCCAAACGTATTTACAAAGCGGGTACTGGGCTAAAGTCTATAAATAGACTCCCATTCATTGCGCATAAAGCCTTGCACCAGTACCGGGGTAATACTTATTCATTCATTCATTCATTAATGCATGCATTCTTACATACTTTATGTTCCTCAATTCATTATCTTCTACTTTTCATAACATACTACTTTACGTTTATTGACATTATTATCACACAAAGCCACGGGAAAATAACATACATAACAAGGAACATCAACATGAACATAACCATACCATACATAGCAACAACAATCACATCCCATATGACAACATAATGTCAACTTACATTACCTCCGGGAAACTCCAAAGTCAAAGCCTACACTTAACATTTTTCCAAAATTCAAAGATTATTCTAAGTCCTAGGGGCATGGGCACTATTTAGGCACATGGTCTTCTAGGTGCATGAGAATGCTTAGGCGCATGAGAAAAGTTTTGGGTGCATGGGCACTATTGGAGCACATGACCCAACACTTAGTCTTTTTAAGGCATAATTGGACGCATGAGAACAATGCAAGCGCATGCGTGCTTATGCGCATGGGCAATCTAGGCTCATGGATACTTAGTCAAATTTCAGCCTATTCTAGGCGTATGGATACTATTTGGGTGCATGGGGTTTTGGGCGCATGAGGTTTTCGACGCATGGGACTATACTTAGGGAATTTGACCGTTAGGCACATGGGCCTATTTTGGGCGCATGAGTAGCCAACTCCTACTATCAACAAAATATTTAGTCCCAACCTCATTAAATCATCATATTCTAAGCCTAGTTCTAACATTCTAAGCAACAAAACATTAACATAACACAATCATAACATCATAAATCACCCAAATCATAACCCACCCATATTCACAGATACACATTCATACGGGTACAAAACCCACTTTTAATAAAACATACATACATGCATTTCCAGCTCCAAAAACTGTTAAAAACACGTAAAAAGGGGGTTCCAGAACTCACCTTATGCAACTTTCATGTAGACTCTTCACACTCGAATTCAAATCGAGTTCACCGCCAAGAAACCCACAAAAAACACAAACAACCGAACACATAATCACACATAAGCATACAACCGAGGCATAGGCCAGCCAAGAACAACTTAAAATGATAAATTCTTACCTGAAATTCAACCTTCTTCTTCTTCTTCTTCTTCTTCTTCTCTCTAAAACATGTTCAAATGGATCGATCTGTGTTTGTTATCAAGCAATTGACAATTATATGAACAATGTAATCAACACAAACAAATATAAAAAAAATCATAGAGTTTCAATTGATATTAGTATGGATTACAATGCGTAAAAAGAGAACTAACAAAACATCTAATTTCAAGTCTCCCAGCACAAAAACAAATAATCCTATTTATACTAATAACAAGAAACAAAAGGAACATATATTTACATATTAAGTCCCTACACTTTGAGAAAAACTAATCTAAAGACTAAAATGCTAATCTTTCTAGGGCTCTAACAATACTCCCCCTAAGATTTGCATTTGTCTTCAGATCAAGAAATCTTCTGGTTCTTTTTTTTATCTTGAACATGGGCTTCTCCTTGTATAGCTCCAGTACTCAAAGAGCTTTCTTGATTGAAGATTTGAAATTTTCAATCAAAATCCCTTGCTCAGGCTTGGACCCGTTTATCTTTATATCCATTGCTTCCATCATCAACTAAGTGTCTTTAGTCAAACCTGCTATATCTACATTAGCATACATCTATATTGGTTTTGAATTCTCTTTAGTGTATATCTCTAACACTCTTTTGCTGAAATTCTCATAAATTCTATGTCTTTGATATCTTTCTTCACAATGTTTGCATATGCCATCATTTTCCTTAGAGAAACTTTCTCCATAGCAACATTAATTACCTTTATGATCGTTATAAAGTATCTCCTGTTGTGCTCTGCTTCTACTGGAGATACCATCTCAATTTTTTGATTAGACAGAAAAGAAATATAACTTGGATGGAGAAGTTTAAGCTCAAACACTCCAAACAAGATTATCATATCATTGTCCCAATCATACAAGTTCCTCAAAAAGCTTAAGATGAAAAGTATTTGAATCATAAAACCATCAAAATATTTTTCTCCAAATGACTCTAAATATCCTTCATCTTCAAATTCATCTATATTCCTATTTTTAGATTTCTTCCTTAACGTATCAAAATACACTTTGGTGCTGTTTGTTTTTTCTGCTGGAAAACGTCTGCATTCTGCGGACCACATCTGCAGACATCTGAGATGGACCAAATGTCTGCAGTCTGCAAAAAAAAAAAGACTGTTTGTTTTATTTAACATCTACAGAATGCTGAAATATTCTTAAGTAGTCAAGATGGTCGGTATAGTGTATGAGATGAGATGGGTCTCACTACATATAAGAATTTATTCTTAATTTTTTTAGTATCGGAAAGATAAAAATATAAATGATATTTTTAAAACTATTTAACATAATTAATCGAGGGCTCTTTGAACTAGAAACAAAAAATTAATATTAAATTTGTAACTTTTTTAATAATAAAAACAAAATATGAAATTTAAACAAATCATAAAGATCATCCGATTTACCCAAATATTTTTATTTATACACTACAGAAAAAACATGTATTTTTTAATAACAGAAACAAAATAGCACTTGAGTCACATGTTACTCACCAGAATTCGGTGGTCGGAGACAACCATGACCGCCGGCCTCCGCCTTATCCCCACCACCACTCCCCACCGCTCTCCGCCACCATCCACCACTACGCCACCACCACGGCTCAACACAACCACCACCATCTCCGCCGTAGCATCAACCACCACCACCGAGATCAGAGTATGCACCACAAAATAAATTCATTGAAATTCAAACGCTCTTCGTTTTAACTTTCTTTGGACTAATTAGTTATTGCATTGAGAAATAATATTTTTAGATAATATTATCCATTACTTATCCTGCGATAAATAATATTATCCATTACTTCTTTTTTTTTCTTTCGTTTCAGTTCTATAATCACAAAATAAAAGTATTACAATTTGAAAATAAACAAGTTATATGAGAAATAAAAGAGCATTTACAGAATAATCTCTAAAATGCCAATCTCGATTGCATATTAATGATTATGTAAGAATGTGAAATAAAGAATTAATCATTACGAAACAATATATTAAAATATATAATACGCAAAATACATACTCTAGATACTTAATGGACAAGTAAGCTCATGTACTTATTGGCGAGGTGGCGACGGTGTGCGAGGTGGCGATGGTGGTGAGTGGAGACGGGAGTGAAGGGGAGTGGGGAGGTGGGTATGTGGCGAAGAGAGTGTTAGGGCTCAAATGAAGATTCAGAAGAGGTTAGAAGAGGTTGTGAAGACATTGTTCCACCTCTTCTCCGTGCAGAGGTGAGAAAGACGTTTTTTAATAAAATATCTTCCAGAAAACAAACAGTCTGCGAAGTAAAAACCTCTTCCCGCATCTGCGAGCGCGCAGATGAAGAGGTGGGGAAGAGGTTTTTTCAAAAAACAAACACCCCATTTATCTTCTTGATCACATCGAGTCTGTAAGAACGCTAGCATTCTAGAAATTCCTCTGTCTTGTAATTTCACAAAGTTCTCTCCCCTTGCAGACTTCGTAGGGTTAATTAGAGGTAACTTATGTAACTCTTTCAGATCTTGAACAGGTAATACTATATGCTTGAGTAAAAATGATAAACATCACAAATAGCATTCACTTGTTTTACCAAAAACACATCAAATCATCATATGTCCATGGTACAATTTTCACCTCTTTTGTTTTATCTGGCACAATGATTGCAGGACTGGTGGGGGGTCACTTACAACACAACAACACAAAGAGGAGAGTAATTAAACTTAATCAAATAGTAAACTGGATTAACCACAAGTAAAGACACTAAGAACATAAGTAATTAAGAGACATAACACAAGAGCAAGATACACAAGAGTATGATTTTCAAGATTGCAGTATATTGCTTTCTCAATGTTCTATTACAAGTGTTACAAAGCATAAAGGAAAGATACAAGAACATGAGATACTTATACTACATCATACAACCGACCATAGTATGAAAGCCAGCCAGATACAATTGACTAGACATAAAACAAAATCAATTGTAGAGTCAAAAGGCAGATTGCCTTTTGACTAGTGACTATGACATGCCATAGCTCATATCCTTATCTATTACAAAAGGATAAAGTACATGAAGTAGAAAGTTACAAACTCAAGAACTCAATGTACAATTACCAAAAGCATGGACCTTTTCACCAACCATGTAAGTTGGTGACTTTACAGAGTTGCAGCGGAAAGGGGTCCAGCTTTATGGAAAAGTACATCAGATAAAGCATGTTGTTAAAGTCTTCGGAAGAAATCTGTCTTCAAGAGTTGAGCTTCGGAAGACTTTGTCTCTGAAGCTTCGGAAGACTTCATCTTTGGCTTCGAAAGATATTGTTCTTGGCTTTGGAAGATTTCACACTTAGAATATTCTTGTTGCATGTGTGAAACTTCCGAAGCATTCTTCTTCAGTACTTATGCAGCGTGCATGCAGAAGGAATTCAGTTGCTTCAGCCTCTATACATATTCTATACAAACTCCCTCTAGGGTGATGCTACCAAAACATTTGAAGACTTCAGATATCAACAGTCCTCATCAGGATAATAACTAGCCTTTTCTTCATAAGATGATCAAGATCCTTCAGACTATCAAAGTATCTTCTCATGTCAAAGACAGAGGCAACTGAAACATGTCTTGCAAAGTGTAGACATTCTCAATGCCATGATCTCTGATGACATGCCACCTTTTTGAGTTGTAGTGTATGTCTAGGACAGGATGGGTCTTTCTGATGCTAGAGGAGCTATTGGAATATGAGATAATGGGGCATCCTCTGGCTTTACATCCTCAGGTTCTGACTCATCCTGAGGTTCAGAAAAGGATACAATCTTCTTCTTCTTTGGCTTTGGTTTAGAAGCCATCCTTTTCTTTCTCTTTACAACTTTTAACTGAGAAGACTAGCCTACAGTACCAGATTGATCTTCATTGACTTTCTCAGTTGGGTCTTGCACTCTCACAAGTTTAGATTGAGAGTGAGGTTGACCCTGCTGTGGATCAGAAGATGAAGCTTACTGAGATTCAACAGGAGGTCCAGGTTGTGTTGTGACTTGGAGGGGAGTGTAAGTCAATCAACTCTCCATTCTTTATCTTCTGCTTGATCACCCTGATATGCTCATCCATAGTGGATAGAGACATGTGGCCAAGTCTCCTTCCGGAGAATCCATACAGCTTCAAGAAGCTCATTATCCTCTGTCTGTCAGCAGACTTCTTCATATTCTTTTGGACGATGGCTCTTGATTTAGTAGCTTCTTCCCTTAGCTTTCTTTTAGTTGTCTTTCTTTCCTTGACTATCTCAAGTTCAAGTTGTTTGAGATACTCAAACTCAACATAGTCATAGGACAAGGGAAGAAGTGCTTCTGCCTAATAGAGGCATGTGGCACCCAGGTAGTTGATCATCTTGATCCTATCTTCTTCTTTTTCTACTTGAGGTTCTTGTTGAACCACATCCTTTTGTGTAGGACTTTCTTAAACTAGGGAGAGAGTAGGTACATGCTTGTACAATCTTTTCTTTCTTCTATCTTCTTTGATTTGTACTAGTAGCTCTGCATCTTCTGCCTCTTTCTTCTCTCTTGACCTTTCCAGGTCAACCATTTCATTTAGTTCCTCCAAGGGGAGAGAAATGACATTGTCTATGTCATAGTTCCTTGTCGGCAGGTAGTTTATCCTGACTGCCCTTAACTCATCATTCTGAGTATCTGGTCTGGGGGCAGCCCTGATAGTAGACTCCATAAGTCTTGAAGACTCAAAAGAGGAACTATCTTCCCTCAGCATCCTTTTCCTCTCTCTCTCCTCCTCCTTAATCTCCTCAGATGTCATATTTCTTTTCCCTTTGTCACTCATAGACCTTTGTGACTCAAGGTGGAGAGAGCTTTGGCCTTCATTGCTTGATGTAGCTTTTGAGCTCTGGCCATAGAGAGGTTGAGAATCACCTTCACCAGCAGGTGTCTTAATAAGGGTATGGATCACTATAGCAGTTGATGTTGATGAGACTGGGCTCTCAGATTCTGCCACTAGGCCTTCAGTCAAGGTTTCCCCTATGAAACTAATCTTAGGGTCTGCCTCAACATCCAGTTGACCGATGGCATAGCCGGATTGCCTTAGTCTTCTTCTGAAGTTGAACTCTGCAATGATCATATAACTCCAAGATCAACACTTGAATCAAATAGTAAGAAGATTTTTAAGATCAAACAATGATAATCACAATTAAACCCATTTGATCTATATTGATTGCATATAATTTGTACAAAGTGGAAAACCAATCAATTGGTCATTCAACCATCAACCAAAACCTAATGACAATTAACCTATTTATAGTCTAGACTAATATTCACTAATTGCACTTAACCTCCTAGACTTTGGCTAATTAATACAAAATTTCATATTAAGCATAAAAATGACTAAAAACAAGATAAAATATATTTTGATCACATAAAATATATTTATTACAATATAACTCCTAGTCATCTAAAACTTCAATGTCTTGTCTCGGTTCCTCATCTCAAACGTGCCGGGTTTGACTTTTGTTGACATTGACCGAGACGTTGACTTTTGTTGACTTTCATTGTGTTGATAATATAGACTATCTTTTTTACAGCTCCAACAATACTCCCCCTTAGTCTATCATTATCAACGTCTTCAAACAAAATCAGTACTGAGAAGTCAACAGTAGAAAGATATTCAAATTGAAACTTTCTGAATCAGATGAGAAAAATTATTCATCTCATAATCTCCCCTATTTATATGCTCCCCCTTTTCGAGTGCAAGCTTTGCAAGGATATTGGAACAACTTCCCAAATCTCTAATCTTGACTGTTTTAGAAGATGTAGGAGGAGGATTCCTAGCTTGATATCTTCTGCAAACTTGAGGAACAAGTTCTCTGATCAGGTACACTACTCAACTGATGATCGGACATCACTTAAAGCAAAAATTTGAAACACATTCTCAAACACAATCTCGACATTTCTAATTAGAGCATCTCATTTTCACAAAATAAACCCGTGTTTATCTGTGTGTGAAAAACAAGCGAACCCGTGTTCGTTTGTGCGCAATTTCTGTGAAATGCATGAAAAATGATAAAATTGTAACAACATAATATGGAAGACCTAAAAGAATTTTGAAATAAAAATTTAATATAAATTTTTTTAAATTTTATATATCAATTTTTTATTTGTTTTTTAAAATGAGAACTGAATCGATCATGAGATCATATCCTCAAGATATACTTTAGCACAAAGATGAATTTAAGCATCGACAAGCAATGAGATCACACTGATAACTGAATCTAATCACAGTCTTTGAATGATTTTGAAATTCTCAAGTAGATCAATAACGATTGTTGATATGTTTGTCCACTTAAACCCATGCCTTATATTTTTCAACAAACAACAAATGATTCGTTAAGGTTCGATTAAATACTTTAGAATGCTAGGATCCCACAATCATTTGGCAAAAACCCTCACCCAACCCTAGGATTTCTTGAATTTTATTATGATCTTTATAGAGTAAGGCTTGTGTATTAGTGTGTAAGTGATTATCAACAGAACATTTGATTCTGTGATGAATTCATTGTTTAGATGATTTTACACTACTTAGAACAAAATGGTGAGAGCTCCAGGTCTATACTCACGTATAACAAAGGAGATAACCATTTAATCATGTGCCGATGAGAGTTCCAGGTCAATACTATCATACAGCAAAGGAGATCATTACTCCAGGTCAGTACTTCCGTACAGCAAAGCAGATTAGCACAAACACAAGACACATAAAACACCAATCATGGCTCAAAGATATGGCTTATATGATTTGTATCATGGTGAGTGAAAGATTAATTCTCAATCCGACTTTTGTCGGGACTCAGTTTTTGTGCAGGCCAAAATGATTGCGTAAATCTAGATGTCCTTAAGCATATATTTTAATTTAAATCATGATGCTGCTGTCTACTTTATTCTTCAGGCTGAGTCTACCAAGCATATCATTAAAGAATCTATATGTTTTTCTATTATTTGCACTTAAAAATAAGATATGATTCAGATAACAACATCAATTACTATCATTTCTCATTTTAAAAACACAAGTCATGCAAAAACAAGCATTTCAAGAAGATATACAATTATTTCTCAATCATCTCAAATGAAGTTCCCAGTTCTCTTTTCATTTTTATTTACTTATACTCTCCCCCTAAATTTTTATTTTTGCAAACTTATTTTTTAATTATTTTTATTATTTTTAATTTTTTTAAATTTATAAATTTTTAATTTTTTTATAAATACTGTTCAAAAATAAAAATTTATCAAAGAAGATCTTCCAAACTACACTGATTATCAAGATAAGAAATGAATTATCAAGAAATATGCAGTGATTATGAAGTGAGAACTGTGATTGTGCATATAAAAATCTAGATTGTGAATAAAATACCATGACCTTAACCTGTTCGTTCCGCCTCAAATTTGAATTAGGAACAATCTCTGTCAATAAACCGGATTACTAACAGTCCTCCTGAATTGTTCCTGCACTTATTAACAGATTAGTTTGAAAGGGGAACCCAGGCCATCGTAGTCCTGGAAGTTACTTTTTCATCAATACAAGAAACCTGCTTCTGCACACAACCATTTAAACAATCAGGGATATCTGTATCCTTTTTTTTAATTTTCCAAATTTGTTTCGGTTTAATTAATTTGGATTTGAATGAATTAAATTTGGAAATCATTTTCTGTTTAAGACCGAAAGGAAAAGAATTTGGTTTTAAATCTTTGGTCATTTTCATCTTTGAATCATATGAAACCTGTTAGGATCTGGTATTTGAACTAAACACCAACTGATTAAGGTGTTAAACCAAACCAAATAGTGCGGAATCCTATTTGATTGGCGATCCAATCGGTGAGAACGCACGTAGAAACAATAACGTATTGAATCTAACGTCAAGAATCTATTAGGAATCAATCTACAGCGTTCTATGAACTTGGAGTACGAACTTAGAGGCTTCTTGACGGCTAGGGTACGTCTGGAGTCGAAGTGGATTCCAAATCCCGTTTTTCCACGAATTAGGTGGTATTTATAGGTTAGGGTTGCTCATTCGGGCGACTGAACCATCAGCATGGTTCATTTGTGCGATTGAGACATGCGGTTTATCCATTCGCACGACTGAGTCAATCTCATGTTATAGTCATACGACTGATCCAGTCTCCTGGTTCAGTCGTGCGACTGAGTGATTCGTGTGAAGTTGTTCATGCGTATGGTCCTTTAGCATGGGCCATTCGCATGATGACTTCATGTTATTAAGTTTGAATGTATTAATTGTCCTAACATTATTTATATTAATTCAAACAACCACAAACCTATATAATCAAGTCAATATCTGTTAAACACCTCATTTATGACATATTAAACATTTTTAAACACAACCAAACATTTGTATTTCATTAAGTACCCAACGATTACATAAGTGTGAGACAATAAAGACATATTACATTCAAATCAGGATCTAGGTACATATATGAATCAACAAAACCGGCTTCACATGAAAAGGTTTGGATGGAGGGTTTTTCATCCAACCATTCAAAGATGTGTGCTTTTTACCTCTTGATCCAAAGAAGCAACCCATGTTTCCTTTACCATCTGGAACATTCTTTGTAGACTTACAGCTAGAGAAGCAATTCGTTTTGCCTTTACCATCCGTAGCAAGCCTTTGAGGATAATTCTTTACCATATGACCTTCTTTTCCACACTCAAAACAAGCTTTGAAAGGCTTTGATGCTTGACTGAATCATGTGGTGCAGGTAGTGATGAGCATTGCCTAGAGTTTGTAGCAGATTCTTGCTTGTTCTGAAGTTTCCTTTGCTGAACAGGGAATGAGATCTTCATTGGTTGATTGGGATACTTTGCAATTGGAGAAGAGATCCGTATTGGTCTTGATTCAGCTTTTGGAAGCTTTCGATACTTGACAATGTTAGGAGATATCTCGATCTGTGAGGAACCAACATGCTCCTCTTTGTTTGATTCATTATTTGAGCTTATCTAGTCTCGTATACACAGATCTGCTTCCAAAGGATCTTGACTGAAACCTCCTATTGTGTTGGCTTCGCTTATAGGATTCTGATTGTTTGATGATTCAACAACTGTTCCATCTTTAACAAACCTGACATGAACAAATGAAGGAATATTACCTGTTTTGAATTTGTTGAAAAAGGTTGGAGAAGCAACTAATATTGGTTTTGGAACACCAAAGGTTGAATCGTCATTAATCTTATCAGATCCCTACCCAAGGGATCCCAAACCTACACGAGAATTCTGCCATCTCTAACCTCTTTAAGATTAACATTGCTTAAACCTGCATTTAAACTATTAGTTTCTACAGCTTCAATCAAATAATTAGATGGATGAGGTTGAGGCATAGGAGAGTAACAATAAGTGCCAGGTGGAGGATAGACGTATGGATTTGCACCACAACCCACTCCCGTTTTAATCCTAGCTCCCCTTTTTTTACATAGTAACTCTTCCTGTTTCATTCCGGATATTGTCCATCTGTCAAGCTTTATTTTAAGCTTGCTTGTTTCAAATTCAGCCAAGGTGACTCTTTCGTTTAAAAGATTAATTTCAGCATTTCTTTAAAGAAGAGTTTCTTTTAAATAATCATTTTCTTTTAAAGCTTCATTTAATTTTTTGAAATACTTGCCTTCATTCTTTTTAAGTTCTGCGTTTATGGTGGTTAATTCCTTTTGGTTATCTAAAAGTAACCTATTAGCTTGATACACACCAAATAGTCTAATTTTGCAAGCAGAAGAACACATATCCTGCCCTGTCTCGTATGGAAGATCTAGGATGACTCTTTCAGCAGTAAGAGCCTTCTCGCAGTTGCAAACTCTGATATTTCACTTCCATTCCTCTTCCTTCTCAGCATAAAAAACTTTATCATTCAACTCAGCTCCACTTTTATCCATTGATGTCTGCTTAAGCTCCTCTTGTACCTCTTCAATTCTAGGTTTCGGTAAACCATCAGAATTGGTGCCAGAATCTGATCTCTCTTCTGGTTTCTCTGTGGAGTGTGAAGTGATCTTTGGAGTTAGATATGTCGCTTCATAGTACTCACGACGTTTGATATCCAACTCCATTTCTTTCAGTTTGCTAATCACCTCCATTAGTTTGTAATCCCGAAAACCTCTATCTCGTTTAATCGACTTGCCGTGTGAGCTCCATTCTGATGGGAGAGAATCAAGCAATCTTAGAACATGTTCATGATTTCCCAATTGGACATCAAACTTCTTCAGATTGTTTGCCACCAACAGAAAACGATCAAGAAAATCGAACATCCTTTCATTCTTTAAAGTTGCAAAATTATCAAATCGACATTGTGCAATTGTTAGATTATCAGATTTAAAGGATTTAAACAGTTCTGCAAAAGCTTTTTTTATTTCAAAAAATATTTTTCCCAAAATTTGTAAAATAATTCTCCCCCAGGAAAAAAATTATATATAAATGTTACGCTAGACAATCTTAGCAACTGGAGTCAAGCTGCCAGGTCAGCTTGTTTTTTTTATAAATCTTTTAAAATTAATGAAAATTTCTTTATCGGGATGAAATCAATTAATCCCAACTAGGGGTAAAAAGTCATCTTTGACATTCTAGTTTCGCTGAAACAAAATGATAATTTCGCCAAAATTGTAGTTTCGCAGAGCTAGTTTCGCAGAAATATCTAGTTTCGCTGAGCCGGCAGTAGTTTCGCTAGAAATTTCGGCAGCAGTTCGCTAGCCAAATGCTTTAGACTGCTTAGTTTCACCGGCAATTTCACACAAAACAAGCTTGAACTTTCGTTCAAAGATACTTTCAACAGCAATTTCGCTTTGTAATATGCACACAAGCACTGTTGAACTTTCGTTCAAGATCACTACTTTCACTGAGATGCTGAAATTAACTACAAAGTGTAAAACACTTGTAGTTTCACTGAAAGAGCATGCAGTTTCGTTGGATGAATTGGTAATTTCGCTAGACGAAGCTAAAAAGCTTTTTCAACAAGAAATCAATCTGAAAACGCCCAAATCGCAATGTATTTGAAACCTGATGATTAACAGAGTTTTCCCAACCAATAACAAGCAAACTTCAATCAATTTCCATATCAATAACACTCAAATTTGATACGAAATTGATGAAAACAAGATATTGAACAAAAACAACCAAAACCTCAACTTCTCTCTAAAAAAACTTCAAATCTTCATTAAATTTGATCCAAAATGGCTTGATACCAAATTGTAACTCCAGGATCAACACTTGAATCAAATATTAAGAAGATTTGTAAGATCAAACAATGATAATCATAAGAAAACCCCTTTGATCTATATAGATTGCATATAATTTGTACAAAGTGGAAAACTAATCAATTGGTCATTCAACCATAAACCAAAATCTAATGACAATTAACCTAGTTATAGTCTAGACTAATATTCACTAATTGCACTTAACCCCCTAGACTTAGGCTAATTAATACAAAATTACATTTTAAGCATAAAAATGACTAAAAACAATATAAAATATATTTTGTTCACACAAAATATATTTATTATAATATAACTCCTAGTCATTTAAAACTTCAACGTCTTGTCTTGGTTCCTCGTCTCAAACATTTCGGGTTTGACTTTTGTTGACTTTGACCGATATGTTGACTTTTGTTGACTTTCATTGTGTTGATAATATAGACTATCTTTTACTGCTCCAACAGATCCTGTCTTGTATTCTTTAAGCCATTTTGTCAGCTTGTCTTGATTGGCTTGGATTGACAAGTAGCATTGTAACTAAATCTAGACTTTCATAGAAGTTTAGGGTGTGAAAGTTGAAGATCTCTTGTTGCCCTTGAACTCTAAGAAGGATGAGAGCTTTTCTGTTGCTGTCATACCTCCACCCATTGATGTGATTGGAAGATGGTGGAGATGACATAGCCCTTGGTATCCCTTCCTTAAATAGACTCTGTATTAAGGAGTCTATTGAGTAAGTTATTGAGTAGGCACAATTTCAAGTGAGGATGGTGAGTCCTCAATGTCCATACTCTCTGAAAAACTCCCAGGTTCTATGGCAGTGATGACTTTCTCCCCCTTTTTGGTAGCATCACCCACTTGCATAAGTGAGCTAGGAGTTAGGTCAATCACCTCCACAGGTTCTTGTGTTC
>BJCM01266416.1:0-11296 GCA_018326385.1 Flaveria bidentis | reverse complement strand
TTGATGTTGTGATGATTCAGCTGGGTCTTTTGATGGTGTAAAAGGTGCTGCTTGTCTTGGATCCAAAATAGCCTTGATCATGTTGACAAAATCTTGAGCATCTGACATTTTGTCCTTGCTTAGTACATGAATCTTCATTCTGCTCATATCATGAATGGTTTCAATTGGTAGCTTCTTCAGAGAAATTGGTTCCCAAAGAGACACTGTTGATAGCCCATCTTTGTGAATCAAGATAGAACCATCTACATCAACTTCAAGTTTGACAATGTTGCCCAATTGTAAAGGTGTCTTCTTCTTCTTTCTTTTCTCCCTCTTAGCACTAATCTGATCATAAGCCATCTTCAATAGTTTGATACACTTTAGAAAGAAATGTAGATCTTCTTGACCCAATTTGTTTGATATCTATCTGAAGTGTCTTGTGTATATGTATTGAATGTATGATTGATCTAGTAGTCTTACTTCATACCCACTGAATAGTCTGATTTCAGCACCTTCTTTGCCTCCCCACTTCCTCTCAATCACCAATTCATAGGTCTTCTCATCATAATAAACATTTGAAATTGGGTTTGAGGAATGTGTACCAGCTACCATTTTTCTTTTCAATGCTTCAGTAGGTTTCACTCTAAGTTCTGGAAACACTACTTCTTCAGCTGGTTTTGTCTGTTTCATTTCCAAAGGATTCTTGAATGTTTTGTCTTTGATCATACATGTTGCTTTCAAAGAATTGAAGTTGTTGGTTCTCTTGAACATTTTGAGTATTCAAATTCATATCCTCTAAACATGGCATTGTGGTTGATCAGCTCCAGATTAGCTAGTTCTTTCAGGTCATGAATCTCAAGTGCATTTACCAGAGCAGAGTACTCTGTAAAGAATTAAACTAGACCAGAGATCCTTTTAACCATAAAAATATTCCATGCACTATCATACTTCAGGCAATAATTTTCTGGTCTGTTTTGCCTTTTGGAGTAGATACTCCTTTGATCATCTCAGCAGTGGTCAATCCTTCCTGAAGTTTCAGTTAGGAGGGTTCAACAAACCACTCTGGATATCTATGAATAACAGGTGCAAGATAGTCTTGATCTTTATGAGTAAGATTCATGTCATGTGTAAAAACTCTTGATCTTGGCTTCTTATTAAGCATTTTTTTTTTCTAACTGCTTTAACTTTTCTTTCTTATCACTTATCAACTTAAGTGTAACAGCTTATAGTGAATTAGTCTTCATGTTTGCCAATTTTCTTTTGGTGAAGCCTTGATTGGTGAGGTAATCCTTCATTTCTTTATCAGTCATACTATAAGGATCAGGAAATAGTGGCTCACGAATTAGGGATGATTTCTTCATTGAAGACAGCTTGGGTAGGTGAGCCTGTCTTGGTAATGGTCTTTCATACCTAGTTGGTTTCTTCACAGAAGATCCTTTATGCACAGGAGCATCTTTGGTGATTGCTTTTTCATACTCTGTTTCAATAGTTGGATCAAGCAGCCTTTTTACTTTATCTTCCTCCTCCTTCATTCCTTCATAAGTCATTCCAAATACTTCATCTGGATCATACCTTTGATTGATCATAAACATAGATTTGATCATTAAGTCATCAATTTAGGTTTTGACACCATTTCTTCCACTGCCTGTTCTTTTTGCATTGGACTGTCCATATGAACATCCTTTTCAGCATCATATCCACCAGCTATTTCTCCCTCTTCTAGATCAATAATAATAGATTGTTTCTTTAACTAAGCTTCAGCCTGCTCATGTTCTTCCAGAAATTCAGCAATGGTAGCTAGGCTTCTTGGATCATCTTTCTTCATCTTGACACTTTCTTCTTCAATTATTGGTCTTTTACCCTTAACTTTTTTAGCTAGATATTTTCTCTTTCTTGAATATGTTTGAAGTTTTGGACTTGAAGTTTCACCCTTTTCAATCACTTCAGACACCTTCTTGGGTGTGGTTTGTTCTTGTTCATTCACATTTATTTCCTCCTTCTCATTTTCTGATTCCTTTTCTTTTTCTCTTTCTTGTTCACACATTTCTCTTATCTTTTCTTTTTGTTCTTCAGTTAATGACACTGCAGGGACAATCTGCATGCTCAGCTCTTTCTCCAAAGGAATTGGAGATTTGGGGATGAATACAATGGGATCAGAATCAGTCATTCGATTGTTTTCAAATTCCCAAAAGTCATTATCAACACTGAATTCTTCAGAAGTGAAGTTTTCTAAAGTACTAAAAAGTTCCTTAAACTCAGATTTCTTAGTGTGATCAACATAGGTTTTTCCAGAGTATATCACCATCTCTAGACTTTGTTCCTCATGCTTTGTCTGTCTTGTGTCACCTTCTTGTTCTTCATTATCATTAACAGACTAATCATTATCATCATCAGCCTTTTCTTGTTCTTCATCATCAACCTTTTCTTTTTCATCTTTCTCATCATCATCCATTTGACTTCTTTGAATCTCAATTATCATTTCAAGCTCAGAGATCCTTCTGTTTTTGCTATCAATTTCTTTTTCAAGATTAGATATGATCTCATATTGTTCTTCTATGATGTTTTTGTTCTTCCATTGCTATTGTTTGAATTGCAAGAGTGTCAATATGTCCACTGACTTCTTCTCTTGAATGATTAAGGGCAACATTTAAAACTTCAATTTCATTTTCTTTCTTATTCATTTCAGCCTTATGTTTTTCTTTGAAATCTTTCAGCTCCTGCTCCTTTTCATCAAGTTCTAGAATTCTATCATCATTTATTCTAGCCATTCTATTGAGTATTCTCTCCATTATTTCAATCTTTTGCAGCAGTTCAGTGATCAACTCATCCTTCTCATCAGGTCTATTCACATTTGATTCAACAAAACTTTCTGAGAGAGCAGTCTCAGAAGTTGCTCTTTTTACAGGCATTTGAGTGTGATGATCCTCCTCATCAGAAGATGATTTGGATGTTTTAGAAGCACTAGTTGATCCTCCCACTTCAGCAGGATAATCATGAGATGGCACAGGCTGGAATGGTGATATAGGTGATTGATGTGGTGGTGATATTGGAGAGTGATGATGAGGTGATATTGGTGAGTGATGATAAGGTGATATTGGTGAAGGTTGATGTGATGGTTGTGGTGTGGGTTGATGTGTTGGTTGTGGTGATGGTTGTGGTGTTGGTTGTGGTGATGGTTGTGGTGTTGGTTGTGGTGATGGTTGTGGTATTGGTTGAGGTGATGGTTGTGGTGATGGTTTTGGTGTTGGTTGTGGTATTGGTTGAGGTGATGGTTGTGGTGATGGTTGTGGTGATGCTTGACCTTCTTGATTTATTTGTTGAATCATCCATGGAAGAAGAGGTGAGTGAGCCCCACTGTAAAAGTTTCTAGGGTCTCTCTTCTTTATGTACTTGTATGATCTTTCATCATAGTGAGGAATATCAAGCATTGGTCCTTCATTAGCAATATCAGGGAATGATTCATTGATTAGGCATTGTATGAATCTTGGATACATCAGGAACTTGTATCTTTTCCCTTCTTGAATGTTTGAAATCAGGCCTTTGAAAACATATGCAGACATATTAAATGACCTGTTGGTGCAGAGAGCACATATTACTGAGGATGTGAGGACTGGAATGTCATTCCATCCTGTCTTTCTCTTGGATAGACAATGTTGAAACATATGAATCAGGAATCTCCAAGGTGGATCCACTAATCCTTTAACTATTTTTTTTTTTGCTTCATATCCTCCTTCATAACCAATTTCAGCAAAAAATGTGGTTATTTCTTCATCATCTAGCTCCAGAGGAGCATTTGCGTCATCACCAAATTATAAGCATCTTCTAACTGAATCTTCAGTGATGCTCAGAGTGTGTTCATTGTTGATTCTTCCAGTCAATGTTCTAACCCCATCTGCTTCAACTACCTCAGCTGAGTTCCAAAAGGACCTGATAAAATTCTCATAGATTGTGGGTCTCATAGTTATAGCATAGGCCACTATTGTGGTAGATAAGAATCTGATCATATCTCTAAGTCCTTCAGCATTAGGCACATCAGGGTTTAAATAACCGCTAACATTATGGAGCTTGCTCCATGAAAGATTTGCCATGTAATCTGCACAAGAGACATGTGTGTCAGTTATCAGTTTGACTGATAATGGTCAAAGATGAATGTTTAACATTACTGTATCATTGTTGTTGCAATAAATTATGAGTTTTTTGTTCAACAATCATAATTTCTATGTTTGAATCATTCATTAGATGATGTGACATTGATTTGTTACACATTTTCCTTTTTTTATTGTACTCTGTTTTTCACAGTAAACATGACTATAAAGCTTTTCAAGATCAGTTGAATTCCTATTCGTTTGTATATTTATTGAAGTCGAAAATGTAGATTATATCACATTAATAAGTTTGATTTTGGTGTACTTCATTATCATTTGGTTTATTGTTTGATTTAAGTTAACAGTCGAAAGTTAAGTTTTGATGAAATTTTTGAAAATTTCACCTTGTTTTTCGATATAACTGTAGTTTCTGAATTGATAACAAGAATGGATTGAGTAGAATCACACGAAAATCTTTAATTGTTTATGATGAAGATGATTGAAGATGGTGTACTGTGTATTTGCGCTCGTCTCACTATAAAGTCTCTCAAATTTGAAAAGTATTAAATGATCTGTTTAAATATCTTTAAATATCAAATAATGGCTTTTAAAAAGATTTTACAAGTTTAAGAGCAAATGTGGTCACCACTGTAGTGAATGCAGAAGAGAAAAATTTTGTCTTTTGGGTCATCCGCATTTGTTAACTGTAGCAAATGCGGAAGTGAAAATTTTTGTCTTTTGGTCATCCGTATTTGTTAACTGTAGCAAATACGGAAGACAAAATTTGAACTTTGTCTATCCGTATTCCTTCACTATTGTAAATGCGGAAGAGTTGAACTTGTGATTTTTAAGACATCCGCATTTAGACACTTTAGCAAATGCGGAGGTTTTATTACTTCTCATTTTCTGTCATCCGCATTTGTTAACTATGTTCAATGCGGAAGAGTAAACTTCATCAGCATTTAGCACTGTAGCAAATGCGAATGATCAAAGTCCATCAGCAATTGATCAGCATTGCACTGTAGCAAATGCGAACGATTAAAGTCCATCAGCATTTGATCAGCATTGCACTGTAGCAAATGCGAACAATCAAAGTCCATCAACATTTGATCAGCATTACACTGTAGCAAATGCGAAAGAGAGATGTTCATCAACATTGGGTGTACTGTAGAAAATGCGAATGAAAGAGTTCCCCCAATATTTGACTAATGTAGCAAATGCGGCTGAACAAAGTTCATCGACATTTGACTTCTGTAGTAAATGCGGCTGAACAAATTTAATCAGCATTTGCTCACTGTATCAAATGCGGTAGAGTAAAATTCACATTTATTTCTACACTTTGAATTTTTAAGAGATACTTGCATTGATTATATGCATGGGTTACCTTCATCCGCATTAACCAATGCACTTACCTGCATTAGCTTTGAACTTAATCAAAGAAAATGTGTTTGATTTGGCTTTTCATATTATGAAGTACTGTCCTTGACTGGATTTTCTTATGAAGTTGACTGTTGATGTTGTCAATTCTTGTTTGGATTGTCTTGTATGTTACAATTGATACAAGTTTCCCAATTTTGACTGATCTTGGTCTTTTCATGCTTCTAATAATCTGCATAATCTAAGATACAATGGTGTAACATTTTGCAACAACACTCAAATTCTTTTTTATTTGTTTTGAAAGTAATTTAATCTAGTAACCAAAAATCTAGACTTACTCAAAGTTTTAAATTACTCCCCCTAAAGTTTATATCCACAGTTGGATAGAAACTTTAAAGATTTAAAAACTTTGTTGTAATTTTAATTATGACTATTAAGTGATGAAGAGAATTATATCTTTTGTTGGGATCATATCAGTCTTACATTACACATGTGCATCCTTTATGATTAAATGGACATGTATATGAACTTGATGATTGAAGGTATGTTTGTCCTCTTAAACTCATACTAGGTTGATATTTTGATGCAAGTGATTTTTATCATGTTTTTGGTTGATTAATTATTCAATGTGTACCTCACACACACAAGCATGGAATGATCAACCATCCTTATACAATGCATGGTAGAACCTTTTCACAACTTTTCTTACCAGGTCACTTAAGTTATGAGAACTCAATTTCACTGATCCTCATTGGGATTCTTTTACTTTGATCATTTTCATAATAATTCACATTGGGATTCTTTTACTTGACTTTTCATTATGATCCATATTGGGATTCTTTTCACTTCACTTTGGAAGGTGATCCATGTTGGAATTCTTTTGTTCATTAACTTGGAATGTATTGCTTTTGTTGATTCATCCAATTTGGATGTGTTCCTCATTGGGAATCTTTTGGATCAGGACATCTACACTATGTGCATGTTTCATCAGGTCTTTTCTCAGCAAAACAAAGATGAAACAGATCTAGGTGAAAGAGATTCATAAAGTATCATTACCTTGTGTGTTTAGATTACTACACACACATGCACTCAGATAAGCCAAATACATACCTGTACATTGTGATGAGTGTTTCACTATTAAATAAGAATATTTAGTTTATCACTACATGTATCTTCTCTTCCAAGTTGAGCCTACCAACATATCTGGTAAGTCATGAAAGTCTTGTAATTTTTGAAATTAAGCACAGTGAATGATATAATGAATGTAATTATATCATTTCCCATAGATTATTTTCCTCATCAAGCTTGATTTCTTTTTGTGGTTTTCTGATGTTTTTAATTGTTTTTGATGTTTTTCATGAATTTACTCAACATTAATCATGCCAATTGACTGAACCAGGAAAACCTACTAGATTCAAATGCCTTAGTAAACAAATCAGCTAATTGATTTTTAGTTGGTACTTGAATCAATTTGATTAAACCTTTTTCAGCACAGTCTCTTAAAAAGTGATATCTAATCTTAATATGTTTTGTTTTTGAGTGCTGAATTGGATTATTAGTTATAAAAACAGTTGTTGTGTTATCAATAGAAATTGGAGTGTGCAAGAAGTTAAAACCATAATCAAGCATCTGGTTTTGAATCCAGAGTACCTGAGAGCAACAAGCTAATGCAGCAATATACTCAGCTTCTGCAGTGGACACAGATACATTTGTCTGCTTCTTGCATTGCCAGGATACCAGTCTGGGACCAAGAAATTGACAACCGCCAGAAGTGGATTTTCTGTTGAAGTTGCATCCTCCATAATCACTGTCTGTGTAGGCATAGAGATTAAATTCTCCTTCCTTTGGATACCATAATATGACAACCCGACTTTTCAGGTTAATCTTGTTTCCTTAACCTAACCTCTCTCCATTATGTAATGACTAACTAAACTATGATTAACCTAAACATTATTAACTTGTAATTACTAACCAAATCCAATTGATTTAAATTGCAATTTAAGGTAACTAGAAGGGCTTGTCGTGACAAGTTGCAATATATATATCCTTTAAATTAACCAACCCCACCGATTTCATCTTTCCCGTAACCCTAACCCACTGCTGTCACTTCTTCCGCAAGTTGCACACCTCCGATACACCTCCGATCACTTTCAGTTTCTTGCCACCCGACTGTCTAGTGGTTACACCTACAACTTCTTCTACGACGTCATTGCTCTGGCGACCCTAGTCTCATCGTTCGTAGCCTTGTCAACCGATAAGGTATGCTTGCTAACCATGTGCAATTAGTTACGGTTTCGATTACGGTTTTAATTATAGTTTCATTGGGGTTCGATGCGGGTTTCGTTTATCGGTTACATTCGCGTTCGGCGGTTTGCGCGAGTGCGTATATACATCTGTGTATGTTCTACGTATATATATATATATATATATATATATATATATGTGGTTGCAATCTGTGATGTATATAATTATATGTTTCTATTGTATATACATATATAAATATAAATGTGTATGTGTGTTGGGGGTGCAGAAAGGTGAAGGGGTGGGGTATCCATTATGTATGCATGGTGTGTATGTGTGTGATGGGGTTTGTAGTTAGGAATTCAAATGAGTGTTATTATATATTATCATGTCAATGTATTGTAATGCATGTATGTTAGTATGTGTTGTGGTTAGTATGGATACATTGAAAATAATTTATGATTTGTAAAGAGTGTAGAGTGGGTACTTGAATGTTCATGGAATGCTCATATTATATATGTGTGTACTTGGTTTAGTGCATATGAATGTTGTTAGTGATCTTGTTGTGTGTTTTTGTGTGGCATATAAGTCAATATGCAAGTGTTGGTACATGGGCATTTGTTGGGTGTGTATCACGAATATGGGTGGCGTATGGAGTGTATAATATACACAATTGGGGTGTATGTGCACAATATATAAATATTAAGGATGTGTATAATATATATTATGTTTGGGTTATGTAGATATATTGTATGTGCATGCTTCATTTGGGGTCACGTATGGTTGTGCGTTTTACATGCACTATGTAAATATATATTTTTTAAATGTGTGTGGGGTTTATCGATAACCGACATCGTAGCCGAACCGTGATCGTGAACCGTACCATTCGATTTCTAAATTAGTTCCATTACTAATATATATTATTAATTATATATGAAATTCAGGTTAATCGGGACCATAATCGTTTGTGATTGTGTTTACTCATTGTTGTGCTACTAAGGTGAGTTCGTCTCCCCCCTTTCGTATTATACTCTCTTTTGGGGGAGAGAAACATGTTGTTTTCATAAACATAAAATACTTAGATTGTTAATACTGCATATACTGGTTTACTAGTGTGATACCACTACGCCTTTTCGGGTCGTTAATATGGAATTAGCGAGGTGATTGTTAGTAGATCTACTGGGTTTGACAAACCCCACCCGGGCTAGTCGCACTAGCTTGACTGGAGGTCAAACGGGTGAATGGTTAGCCTGTTTTATAGTGTTTTGGTCTGGTATCCACAACCGGGGCATTCATTATATTATTACTGTCAGCTCGGTCGCAAAATTCATGCACATAGTGACTTGTTATAGGCTAGATACCTACTTATATGCTTTGATTACTTAATCTGGATTCATTACTATTACTTATTGTTTTGTGATAAACCTGTGAACTGACCAACCTTGTGTTGACATTTTAGCATGTTTCTTTCAAGTTCTTAAGGTGTGCACGGATAGGAACATCACGCACTACATTTATCATCGTAGAGTCTAATGAACAATCTACATTTTTTTATAAATTATATTTACTTGGTTTGCGCGTGTTTGCGCCTTTTAAATTATGGTTTATATGTTTCCGCATTTACTTTCACATTTCGTAATTAATTCTGATTTTAAGAAACTTTATTTAATTTAGAAATTATGTTTTGTAATTGTTATGTCGTTTGGTGTAACTAATGGCTAAGATCCTGGTATGTCACGAGCCTAACGGTATTACCCCGTTTGTGGAAATTGAGGGTGTGACACATAATCCAAGAGCTGGCTTGCCCTTCAGATATCTGAATATCCTCTTGACTGTATTTACATGTGATTCTTTTGGATCAGCTTGATATCTGACATACACACAAACACCAAACATTATGTCAGGCCTACTGGCTGTTAGATACATAAGTGAACCGATCATTGATCGATAGTGAGTCTGATCCACTGGTTTGCCTTCAGGATCAGCCTAATCTTTACTTTAGTATCCACAGGAGTTCTGATGGACTGAGATTCAGCAAAGTGATATTTCTTCAACATGGTTTCTACATATTTTGATTGATTGATGAAGATTTCATCTGCTGTCTGTTGGACTTGCACCCCTAGAAAGAATGTGAGTTCCCCCATAGCACTCATTTGGAACTTTGAGTGCATAAGATCTTCAAACTCTTTGCAGAGTTGCTTGTTTGTCGAGCCAAATATGATATCATCCACATAGATCTGGACTAACAACATATCGGTTCCTTTAGTTCTTCTGAAGAGAGTTTGATCAATCTTTCTTCTTTCATATCCATGTTCAAGAAGAAAGGATGATAGAGTCTCATACCACTTTTTTGGGGCTTGATGAAGACCATACAGAGCTTTGTCAAGCTTGTAAACTCTATGAGGGAAATCTGGATCTTCAAAGCCGGGTGGTTGACACACATAAACTTGCTCAGCAATCTTTCCATACAGAAAGGCACACTTAACATCCATTTGATAAACAGTAAATTTCATGGATGCAGAATATGCTAGAAAGATTCTGTTTCCTTCCAGTCTGGCAACAGGTGCAAACACTTCATCATAGTCAATTCCTTCTTCTTGAGTGTATCCCTATGCCACTAACCTTTCTTTGTTTCTGATGACGATCCCTCTATCATCAGTCTTGTTTCTGTATAGCCATCTGGTACCGATAGGGTATTGTCCTTCGGGAAGATCTACCAGTTGCCATACTTCTTGTTTCTTGAATTGCAGCAATTCTTCCTGCATTGCCTAAATCCAGCTATTGTCTTGAAGTGCCTCTTTGATGTTTTTAGGTACTGTTTGACATAGAAAGCATGAGAACAAACAGATGTTTGCAGTACTTGACTTGCTTCTAGTCACCCTCTCATTAAGTTCACCAATAATGGTTTCAACTGCATGATTCTTGTGTATTCTGGTGGTTGGAATTGAGTCACCAGCAATGGTTACATCAAGATTGGAGCCATTCAGTTCATTATGGTCAGAGGCACATTCATCTAGTGTTGATGTTGAGTTATGAAGATTGTCAGACTCTGTTTCAGTTAATGCTTCAGCTTCAGCAGCACTGTGATTGCTTGCATCATTTGATGTCCTTTGCGTTTCAACTGGGGGAGAGGCCTATTTTTGATTTCTAACCTCAGTTGACAGATCATCTGAGTGGGAAGGTACCAGGCTTGGACCTCCTTCAGTAGAAACACTAAGGTTTTGTGTTGGTTGTCTGATGGGATCAACTTGAAGAGGAACATCTTCAATCATGTATTCACCAAATGTAGGAGGAATCTAGGGAGTTAAGATAGTACCTAATGTCATTAGCTTGGTTAAAGGCTACTACTTCAGTTTCCCTAAGCTGTTTGTTCAAAAAGTCTATCTTTTCTTTGTAACTATTCTCATTTTCTTTTAGAACTCTATTGGCTTCTTTGCACAGTTGTAAGTCCTTTACTAAGCTATCATTGTGATCTAATAACCTAGCAAATTTCAAATCAATGCTTTCCCTAAATTTATTACAATCAGAACAAGCATGATTATCGAAAAGTTGGTCAGTAGTACTTACCTGAGGAGGTTCTGATGAATCAGCCATCAAAGCAGAGTCTGGTGTTT
>BJCM01266414.1:0-14159 GCA_018326385.1 Flaveria bidentis | reverse complement strand
CTCCTTTTATTTGTTTGACATTTGATAAGAGTGCCCTGTTCCCAGTCATGTGCCTGGATGCTCCGCTATTTACAATCCACGTGTTGGTTTCAGCACTATAGCGAACACCCTGCATATTCAATTGAAAACATTAGTTCAGGTTAGGGACCCAAGCCTTTACTGGCTTGGGTTTCCCAGAGGCATCACATATCATAAATTCAACCCATTGACCTTTAAAGGGTGAGGGAAGCTCAGTTGTCTTTTTGTTCTCATTATCAGACATTGAGGTTGATTTTTCTTTCCATAAACTAGCTTTGTGTAAGGCCTATTTATGATAAACAGACGACTGGCTAATGGGTTGAACTTTAGGTTCACTAGCTCTTCTAGGTGGAGTCATAGAGCTCCTCTTAGAAGAACTAGGTTTTGGTTCCTGAAGTTCAACTTTCTTCCTTGGTGTCTGATAGTAAGGACAGTTAGACACAATGTGTCCATACTCTCCACAGTTGTAGTATGACCTACTTTCGACTTTACAATTTAACTTTTTTTGTGGAGAAGTGTGGGACATACGTGTGACATTGTTTTGTTTGGGTTTTGGCATTTCTTGCTTAGATGTTTTATCTGGTTTGACAAAATTAATTGTTTGAATGTTTTTAACATCTTTTACCTTTTGTTTCTCTGGACTTAAAGATGAATCATGAGGGTGGTTAACTTGTTTGGTGTTTCTTGGTTGAGAATTAGACTTGGTTGACCCAGACTTAACTTTAACCTATTCAAATTGTTTGTCCAGATTGACACAAGAAATTTTACCTTGTGATTTTGAAGTGACCTCCTTTAGTTTAGTGCCAGATTCAATAGGTTTACATGTGGAATCTGGGTCACTTACTAGTGGAGTGGACACCACATTATCCTTGATTGGGTTATTATTTAGAGGTTTACTTTTTCCATTCATCAAGGTCTCAGGTGGTGATGGAACCACTTTATATCCCAAACCCTCCCCATTGTTATGCTCTCTCACTAAGTGTTAGACAATATGAGAGGAACTTGTCCAACTGTGCAGTTTGTTTTAGTGAATTTACTTCTACTTCTAAAATTGTCTTCTGTTTCTTAGTGACTTCAAGGGAGTGTAGATAGTACCTAATATCATTAGCTTGGTTAAAGGCTACTACTTCTGTTTCCCTAAGCTGTTTGTTCAAAAGGTCTATCTTTTCTTTGTAACTGTGTTCATTTTGTTTTAGAACTCTATTGGCTTCTGTGCATAATTGTAAGTCCTTTACTAAACTATCATTGTGAGCTAATAACCTAGAAAATTTCAAATCAATGCTTTCCCTAAATTTATTACAATCAAAACAAGCATGATTATTGAAAAGTTGTGTAGTGGTACTTACCTGAGAGGGAGTGGTTGAATCAGCCATCAATGCAGAGTCTGATGTTTCTGGTTCTGGTGATTCTGGACTTGTTGAACTTGTCCCTTCTTCAGGCAAGTGATCACCCACAGTAGCAGATTCTTCAATATTTGACATTGCGAGCTCAACTGCAATATCACCCTCACGTGCTGAGTCGTCATCTAAGTCCTTGACACTTGCAATGTTGGATTCTCCCGGAGATACAAACCGAAAGCTCCAATCTTGTCCTTCGTCATCATGAGCAGTCAAGTCTTTAGGATCCTTGCTTGACGAAGTAGGACTAACTATGGGTTTATCCTGACGATTGAAGGATGAGAATGGATTCCCATTTCCTGTCTTTTTGGGCTTCACGCATTCACGTTTAAAGTGCCCATTTTCCCCACAGTTGAAGCAGGTAACCTTGGATTTGTCAAAACTGAAAGTTGTGTCCTTAGTAGCAACCAAGTTCTGTCCAGTTTTCTTGACAAACTTCTTCGCTCTCCGGATAGTACTTGCTAAGGCCCACATTATGTCCATCCTCTCTAACTCTATCTCGTCTACCTACTCGTAGTCCTCATCTGCCAGATGGCAGTTCCTAATTTTCCCAGCAACTAGCCCATCATAGGAGTGGACTACTGCTGCTAAGAGGTCCATGTGCTCCTTTGCTACCTCCACAGTCACATTCTCGAGATTCTCAGTCTTCAGTTTTGTAGCATTTGCTTTAGGTGCGATGTATTGGGTACCAGATGACCCTGACGTGTCAGATCCTGAAGAAGAGGCTTGAGATGGACTAGCTGAACTCGAGACAAAAGTTATTTGTAGTGGAGCTCCAGACGTTTTGGCTTGAGGGATTGAGTTGTACAAGGCTGGGTTCTGATCATAAGTAGACTTTTGTGCCTCGTACTTCATCCTCATTTCCTCCTCTCTGAGCTTCAGAATGAAGTCATTGATGTCTAACTTCGCGAGCATATCATTCTGTCTGAGGTTGGAGACAAAAGATACCCACTTTTCAGGCAACCTATCTGCAAAGTTTGAGACTTTGTCTTCCATAGAAGTGGTGACTCCATGAGTGTGCAGCTCACTCATCAAGTGATAGAATCGATCAATTACATCATCCAAGCTCTCCTTTCCCATTGACGAGAAGTTGTCAAACTCCTTCTTTAACGCTTTAGCCTTTAGAGCTTTTAACGATGCATTACCGTCATACCTCTTTTCCAATGCATCCCACAACTTCTTGCTTGCTTGTTCTCAGAAAATTGATGGAAAATGTCCTTCGAAATTGACTGAGTGAGCAATGCATAGACTTTCTTCTTAGCATTGTACTTAACCTTTTGTCCATCAGTCATGCCCCCTAATGTAAGTTTGACACCGTCAGCTCCTACAGGCATGCTATACCCCGTCTCTATCGACTCCCACAGATTGGGATCTACACCATTCAAGTAAATCTCAAATCTTTGCCTCCACTGTGGGTAATAATCTAACGTGATTAGCTTAGGTGGTTTATTGTGACTCCCCACTTTATTTTCCAGAAGCAATAGATTCTGGATCCTTGAGTCTCTCCACGCAGTGAACGCTGAATACTGATCCTCCATTACTCTTAACTTTAAACTTTGAAACAAACTTTTGTACTTGTGCGAATGTAGGTGTGCGATTGGGCTATTCGTGCGATTCAACAATGCGGATGGCTCAAACGTGCGAATGAACCAATGCGGATGAATCAATCGGGCGAATGGACAGGTGCGAGTGAACAATGCGACTAGACAGTTTAGTCGTACGAATGGAGGTACGAATGAGTCCAATCGTGCGTATGAGGGATGCGTATGAACTCAATCGTGCGATTGAGTAAATCGGGCGACTAAAGCTACTAAATTTTGAAAATTCGAAGGTTTAAGGTATTTTGGACGCAAAAACACGAATTTTCACTAACCCTAATTGCCGTATGCCGGAAAAAGTTAACTTTACTAACTGGAGACGTCTAAAACACCGTTTGACACAAAAAGATTGCGTTTTTTAGTAAAAAACACATTTTTTGTATCAAAAACGATTGAATCACACGTAAATCAAGAGTCAAAGCTCTGATACCACTTGTTAGGATCGTGTACTGGACGATGTACTAACTGATATACGTGTATACCGAATCAAATAGTGCGGAATCCTATTTGATTAGCGATCCAATCAGTGAGAACGCACATAGAAACAATGTTAGATTGAATCTAAATGTTAAGAACGATTGATAATTGATCTAGTGCGATCTATGAACTTGGAACAGGTTCTTAGAGGTCTCTGGACTGCAAGGGTACGTATGTATTCGAAGTATCAAAATTTTCCACCAATTAAGTGGTATTTATAGGTTAGGGTTTCTCATTCACTGAACCATTAGCATGGTTCAGTCGTACGATTGAGCCATGCGGTTGATCCATTCACACGACTGAGTGTTCAGTCGTGCGACTGAGCCAATCTCATGTTACAATCATGCGACTGATCCAGTCTCCTAGTTCAGTCGTGCGACTGAGTCATTCGCATGAAGTTGTTCATGCGTATGGTCCATTAGCATGGGCCATTCGTATGAGAACTTCATATTTCTAAGTTTGAATATATTTATTAATCATTACATTACTAAGATTAATTCAAACAATCACAAACCTATATAGTCAGTTCAATAAGATTTAACCTACTAATCAATGAAATAATAAACATTATAATCACAACCACACATTGTATTTCATTAAGTACCCATTCAATTACATATGTGTAAGACAATAAAGACATATTACATTATGCTCATAAACTAGGTACACATGTATCTACAATTCTGTCTTGTATCCTTTGAGCCAGCCTGTTAGCTTGTCGAGATTTACTTGGGTTGACAAGTGGCATGCTGATAAGGTCAAGACTTTCATAGTAGTTCAAGGTCTGAAAGTTAAAGACTTCTTGTTGCCCTTGAACTCTTTGAAGAATAAGGGCTCTTCTGTTGGCATCATACACCCACCCTTTGATGTAGTTATAAGTTCCTTGAGGTAGAGATGACACTGCCCTTGGTATCCCTTTCTCAAAAAGACTCTGAATGATGGAGTCTATAGAGTCCACATCAATGTGAACTTGAGGAAGTTACTGAGTATGGACAATTGCAAGTGAGGATGGTGAGTCCTCAATATCCATACTCTGTGAGGAACTCCCAGTTTATGTGTCTGTGATGACTTTCTCCCCCTTTTTGGTAGCATCACCCACTTGCATAGGTGAGCTAGAGGTTAGATCAACCACATTTATAGGTTCTTGTGTTCCTGGTTGAGCTCTTCTTAAAGGTCTCCCAGCTAGTTTTTCCTTAAGCTAAGATATCTCAAGTTGTTGATCATTGACCTGGTTTTGCAGGGTAGTCACCTGAGCTTCAAGGTGACTAACCTTGGAGACTAGATAGGTGTATGTTTTTTTACAGTTTTTACACCTTTAGTTTCTGATTCTTCTCATCTTCGTTCGAAGAATCATTAGGGGATGAGAGAATTGGACCAAAGTCTTCTCTCTCACCACCAGCTTGGGTGTTCTTGGCTGCTGGTTTTCCTCTGCTCCATGATAACTTCAGTGGAAGTGTCAATGGACTGAGTTTCCATGGTTGAGGTCTTAATTATGTAATCACTTGCTGAAGTGAGAGCTTCTTCCATATGGATATCCTGAACAGGTTCAGAAGTATCCACCTCAGTGATAGGTGATTGATGTGGGCTAGACATAGGCGAGTCAGGAGCACTCATCTCTCTTTGAGTAAGGGAGGAATAGAGAGACTCATGATACTCACTGAAACCTAAGTCTTTATCAGTATAGAAGTCAAGGTAGAGAATTAGTTGGTTTAAGTATAAAGGATGGGGATGGTAGCTGTCCCCTGAAGGTTGTTCATCTGAGTGTAGAGACTCAGAATAAAGGCTTAAGGTTGTTGGGCATGTGAGCTCACCACTGAGCATGAGGAACCTTAAGATTGATAGCTGAAGAGATAGGAGTGGTTTGTACCTAAGGAAAAGTAGGAGCTCTAGATTCCACTTCTTCCTGTGTGGGTAGTGATATGGGGGCCTACACAGACTGAATAGCTTGTGCAGTGGTTCGTTTGGATCTTCTTTGGTAAGTGAGGGTGGGTTTTGGTTGTTTTAGTGGTTGAGATGTAGAAGGTGCGGGTTCAACACTGGCTTATGTTGCTAGGTTGTCACCTTGAGCAATGAGCTCTAACATTTTTGGGACCAGGGTTGTTTCTACCCCAGAGAAGCCAATAATTGGCTTCTTTAAGATTTTAAAGATGTCGGGCTTCATCTATCCTAGTTTAAGAATATTACCTGTTTCCCTCAACTATGAGCCCAGTTCACAGTTGAGAATGTGTTGAACATATCTAGGAAACATGTAATATTCTAAGGAGTCTAAGTTAGCAAACAGATTTGTATAGACAAATTGAGAATACCTAAACTTGACTCCCTGAACCATCCCATGCACTATGAAGGAGAGATCTTCAGGAATCTGGTCCCAACCCCCATGCTTGTCGGATAAGCTGTGGATGACCACATCTAGTAAGTACTTCCACTGAGATGAGACCTTCCCTTTCATGAAGGTCTTTACAGAGAAATCCCCTTCATAGACCATCTACTAGAAGGATTGGTTAACAACTTCTTTAGGAAAGGAAAGTTCACCTTCCTCATTATCCAGCTGAAGATGAGTGTTTATTATGGCTGGAGTGATGAAGATTGTCCTCCCCTGCACTGTAGCAGACAATGCCTTCTCCCCATCTAGAATAAACTCTTGACAGGTTTTTCCAAAAATCAAGCGAATGATCCTCATAAAGTACAAGATCAATGGCAAGGGAGGTGGAATAGTTAGACAAAGCCAAGAATTGGAAAACCTCTGATAAGTGTGGATCTTTCTTAGAGTTTAACAGGGCAACCTGATTGTTGCCTGTGTAACTGCATCAAGAAATTAGGGTCATTTCTTCTGTTATGGTTGGCCATTTAGGAAAGCTGAATGGTGAAGGAAAGAAAAAACGAAGGCGGTTACAAAGAGAATTTTGGGAATTTAGGTTTGGAGGAAAGATGAAGATGATAGAAAGAGGGGAAACTGTTGGGTTTATATGAACAGGATATAAAACAAAGTTAACAAAAGAGGATAAATTTTGAAATCTGGATGTCGGTCCCACCTCTGAAAAGGAAGTTTGCTTTTTGTTCAAAAAGTAGTTTTCTTGGAATTCGAAAATCTTCCGAAGGTAAATTGTCTTCGGAAGTTTTAATGAAAAAGCTTCCGAAGTCAAAATGATTTCGGAAGAATTTCCTGAGAGTTTTTTGAAAATTTTTCTTCGAAAGAAAATTAAGACTTAAAAGTTTTATTCAGTTAAGAATAAAGCTTCCGAGAGTTAATTTGCTTCGGAAGAAAATTATCCTTAAAAACATGTAAGTGCCTAAGAGAAAATTTTAAGCTTCGGAAGAGATTTCAGACATTTCTTCCAAAGGCAATTTACTTAGGCAGTTATTTGTTTTGAAGGCATAAGTTTCTTCCAAAGATAAAATTTATATCTTCCGAAGATAAAATGTATATCTTTCGAAGGATTTAAAACATCAAGATTTTCAAAATGAAATCTAAGGAATGTTCTTCTAAAAAGATTTTCATCCAGAGAAAACAAGAGCTTTATGAAGGTGATAGAATAGGCAACTTAGGACACATAGATTTTAAGAAAAAGATATGAATTAGTTTTAAGAAAAAGCTACTCAAGGTTAACCATCCCAATAGCTTATATAAGATACTTAAATATCTATTCATCAAAATATTTGGTGAACAGATCAGCTTATTGCTCGTTTGTGTTAACTTTGACTAGTTTAATTAACCCTTTTTCAAAGTTATCTCTTATCAAATGATACCTAATATTAATGTGTTTTGTCCTAGAGTGTTGTACTAGATTCTCAATGATAGAGATAGCACTATTGTTGTCTATGTGAATGGGAGTCTCCTTAAAGTTTAATCCATAGTCAAGCATCTGATTTTGAATCCAAAGGACTTGAGCACAGCAGCTTGCAGCAACAATGTATTCAACTTCAGCAGTTAATGCAGAGACACAAGATTGTTTCTTGCATTGCTACGAGACAACCCTTCCACCAAGAAACTGACATCCCCCAAATGTATACTTTGCAGTCATATTGCAGCCACCATAATCACTATCTGTATATGCATACAGATTGAAGTCAGAGTTCTTGGGATACCGGAGGCCAAGTGGTGAGGCACCTTTGAGGCATCTTAGAATTCTTTTGTAAGTGATAAGATGTGACATCTTGGGGTTAGCTTGATATCTTGCACAAATACATGTGGCAAACAGGATATCAAGCCTTCTAGCTGTAAGATACATAAGATACCCAATCATAGCCCTGTAAAGGTGTTCATCCACATACTCCCACCTCAAGATCAGGTCAAGGGAGTGGTTTCTTACTATGGGTGTCTTAGCAATCTTACAATCAGTCATGTTGAATCTTTTGAGTATGTTCTAAACATACTTTGACCGACTTATGAAGATGCCATCTTCAACTTGCTTCACTTGAATTCCCAGAAAGAAATTGAGTTCCCCTATAGCACTCATTTCAAATTTATCCTTCATCATCTTCTCAAAGTCTTTGCAGAGCCTTGGATTAGTTGAACCAAATATGATATCATCAACATATACTTGAACTAGCATCAAGTCATTTCCTTGTCCTTTGATGAAGAGAGTTCCATCCATAGTACCACTTCTGTATCCATGCTTGCAGAGATACTGAGATAGAGTCTCATACCACTTCCTTCTTGCTTGGTGTAGCCCATAAAGAGCTTTATCAAGCTTGCAGACATAATCAGGATGATCAGGATCTGCAAAACCAGTTGGTATTTGACATACACCTCTTCATCAATTTCCCTATAGAGAAAAGCACACTTAACATCAAGTTGATAGAACTTGAAGTTTTTGGCTGTAGCAATAGCCAAGAATATCCTAACAGCTTCCAGTCTTGCTACAGGAGAAAAGACATCAACGTAGTCAATTCCTTCTTCTTGTGTGTACCTTTGAACAACTAGTCTAGCTTTATTTTTTATGACAATTCCTCTATCATCTTTCTTATTCCTAAACACCTATTTGGTTCCTATAGTATTCTTCCCATGAGGAAGAGGACATAGGTTCCAAACCTTTTGCCTTTTGAATTGAAGTAGTTCCTCTTGCATAGCTTCAACCTAACTTTCATCCTTTAAAGCCTCATTAATCTTCTTGAGCTCTATCTGAGATAAGAAACAAGAGTGAAGACAAACATTTGCTTCATGGGTTTGTCCTCTTGTTCTTACCCCTGTATCAACATCTCTAGTGATGCTTGTGGTGGGATGAGACTTCTGGATCCTTAGCTAAGGGATCACATCAAGTTGCTGAGAGATCTCTAAATTAGAGAAATTAGATCTGGCATTGATGTTTCTCCAACCACATCTTCACACTTATCAAGGGAGACTTGATCCAAAGAGTGTGTGACATCATTGATGTTGTCTTCCATGGAGTGGTTGCCAGCATAAAGAAAATCTTGATCACTATCACCGCCACTATTTTCTTCTACAATTGAAGCTTCTTTATCTGGTTGTGAAGCCTCTGAGCTGGAATTTGAAGGCATCTCAGATGTATTAGCTGAATTTGACATTGTTGTGCTGATAGAAACTTTATTTACAGAGTTAGTTACAGCTGGAGTTGAAGATGTGTAGCTTGAAGATCTTCTCAACTCAAATCTTGGATCAAGATCACCTATAGGTAGTATGTCTATAGATCCTAAAATATGCTCACAAGATTTGTTAAAATAGGTGGTAACTAAATCAAGATTAAACAGCCAATCAGGACCAGAACCTTTCACACTGGGAGTGTGCTCATTGAAAGTCACATTGGCTGACTCTTTAACTACTCTAGTTCTGAGATTGTATACTCTATAAGCCTTAGCTTGGGAAGAGTATCTAATGAAGAGTCCATCATCTGATTTCTCAGCAAACTTGGCAATTTGATCTTTGGTATTAAAGATGGTGCAAGGACATCCAAATGACTTGAGAAAACCAATGAAAGGTTTCCTCTTGTGCCAAAGTACATAAGGAGTCTTACAATGAGTATTAACCACTAAAACTCTATTTTGCATATAGCAGGTAGTGTTGACTACCTTAGCCCAAAAGGTGATGGGCACAACATAGTTCTTGCAGCTTCAATAAGTGTCCTGTTTCTCCACTCAGCACACCATTTTGCTGAGGAGTACTGGGAGCACTATATTGTCTTGTAATACCCTTTCATCACAAAATGTATCAAGGATTTGGTTGTTAAATTCAATTCCTTGATCACATCTTATAGTTTTGACCTTATGATCACATTGATTCTCAATATTTAAGATGAATATCTTCAGATTCTCAAGAGTCTCATCCTTAGTTCTAAGGAAGAAGACCCAAGTGAATCTTGTAAAGTCATGTGTGATCACTAAACAATAAGAGGTCCTTCCTAGACTCATTACACTGGTGGGGCCAAAGAGATCCATATGTAATAAGTGTAGGGGAGTAGTGATAGAGTTTCTTTCCTTTGGTTTATGAGATATCTTGTGTTGCTACCCTTTCAGGCATGCCACCGAATGGTCATCACTTGTAAACTCTTTCTTTGGCATTCTAGTTACCAAATCATTCTTAAAAAAATTGTTCATCTTTTTAAAGGACTTCCGAAGCTAAGTATGGAACTTCCGAAGGATATGGAGTTCTTTTGAAGACAAAGTGCAGAATCAACTTCCAAAGGAAAAGCTCCAACTTCCAAAGACAATGTCTTCTTTTCCGAAGTTCAATACTTAGAAGAATTCAAAGACAATGACTTCTGAAGTAGAAGTCCCCAAAGCCACAAAAGAAGCAGCCTCTTCCGAAGTATAAAAGGCTTCGGAAGAACTTGTTCTTCCGAAGCCAATTAACCTTCGGAAGATGCTGCTATGAACCAGTGGACATAAGTATGGTCTCCGACACTCCGCTGCAGACCTTTGATACTTCATGAAGTTTTCCCAAAAGGCCATGTAGCTGATCATACTTTATTCCACTGTTCACCTTTATATGTTAGTACAAGTTGTCAACTTTAGTTGGTGACAAAAGGTAAGTCGTGGACATGTCATGACTACCATATCTTAAATAAGACATTATCTAAGACACCTTAAACTATAGGTTTGTAGTATCTGGTTTAGTTAAACGATTCCAGCTGGTATCAAAGTATATTCGGCTGTAGATAATAGTATATATAGTTTCTCATTGTAACTCTTGTAAAAGGGCAGGTAAGAGTCTTGTAAACTTTGAGTTGAGAAATAATATATACAAGTATCTTGAAAATTATTCTCTTGTGTTTTCTTTGTGTTACTTAATATATTATAATCAACTCTTAGAAGTACTTTGCTTCTTGAGTGTTTGTTAGTAAAATACTTGTGTTGAGTATCAAAGTCGATCCTGCAATTGGTATCAGAGCTTTTTAGGCTCTTGATTGTGTGATCTAACAATCCTAATCAACCTCTTGTTCACTCACTCTTTTACTACACTCAAAACATGGCCCTTAACCAGAAATCTGAATGTGAAATGGGGACGTTGACTAAAGCACCCATCATCACCCCAGAAAACTTCAGACAATGGAGCAGACGTATACAAGGGTTCATCAGATATCAAGACAGCCGCATGTGGAAATCCATTGCCCATGGTCCCTACAAGCCAAAGGTAGCTTCACCTGCCGGTGGTGGTGCCATGATAGAGAAGGCAGTGGAGGACTACTCTAAAGAAGACCTTAAGCAGATAGACATTGATGAAAAGGAAATGACGATTTTGATGACAACAATTCACAACTCCATTATGGTGGGGTTTGAGAATTGTAAGATAGCTAAAGGACTGTTTGATGTTTTAACTCTGATGTACTCCAACTCCAATGATTCAAAGAAAGATTCCCTGAAGCAACAATTTGAGAACTTTACTCATATTGCTGGAGAGACCTTACATCAGCAATACTTCAGGTACATGGATCTTATCTCTTTCCTTCATTATGTGGGAATAGCTCCTGAATTAAGAGATCTCTCAAGGAAATTCATGAGTGCACTTCCAAATGAGTGGACGTTCTACTGTGTTTCCATCAAGAGAACAGAGAACCTGAACACACTCACAATGACTGAGCTATATGGTATTCTAGATGGATATCGTGTAGAGATGGAAAACAAAAGTGACCTTCAAGGAAGCAGACCTTCAAGCCTTTCTACTAGCAATGCTCTCATGGTTGCTAAAGGCTCAAGACCCTCTCAACCTCAGAAGTGTTGTCTTATTCCGAGTAGCCATCCACCTCTCTGGGACTTACATCACATACCCTGAGACCCCAAGGTCTCAACAGGCTCAGCCCAGTCCCTTTCAGGACAGCTGTGCTTTTGTTTCATGGAGTGGACACTCTAATGATTTTCAGTTCTGTTTTGAAGATCTATAGTGTTTTAGCCTAGATTATGTGGAATACATGGACATAGTCCAACAAATGGCTGACCTACAGGATAAAGAAGTTCTTTAAAAGAACTGGAAGGTAGTTCCCTCAAAACCTAACAAGCAGCAAGTTCGGGTTTGACAAAGCAAAGGCCAAATGTTACAATTGTAACCAGTTGGGCCATTTTGCAAGGGAATGCAAAGCTCCCAAATCAAACCTGGGATCTGCTCATGCCTCCTCATATCCTTCAACACCAAAAGCTGCTGGAAAATCAACTAAAACTACTCCTGTAGCACAAGAAGTTGATTGGAGCTTTATAGTTCAAGATGTCACCCCTGCTCTAAGGTATATGATCATCTCTGTACTCCAGCCTATATTTCTAAGGTTAAAATTTACCAGGACTATAAAATGGAAATTAAATCCGATATTGAGTCCTTAAACATCTTAAAAGCTGATTTTAAGAAGGCTGAATCTGACTATCAACATAAAATTGAAGAGTTAGAGAAAACAGTCTCTTTTTTAAACATGAACACACAAATTACAGGACTCAAATCAAAGATTTAATATCCAAGTTAACTGAGGCTCAAGCCAAGCTAGTAATAGCTGAGGCTCAAGCAAGGAAGCATGCTATTTGTGGGCAAAACTTCCAAGCCATTCTTGCATCATCCTCCCACTCTAAAATTTGTTATCAAAACAAAGGTGGGTTGGGGACTAATGAGATTGCTCCACCACACTCTTATGAGTCTATTAGACAACCAAGGTGTGGTACTGAAGAGCAAGAAGTCCCATCTATTGACCCATCTTCACTTGAGTTGAAGAATGATGCAACAATGGAGACCACCACAGGGAAGCAATAGGTAAATCAACCCATTTATACTTGTGATAATCAAACCCTATCCTCCAAAGCTAGAAGAAAACGGGCAAAGGCAACTAGAAGAACATCCAAGAAAGTAGTTGAATCTAAGTTGAAGATTGACCCAAAGCAAAAGGGTGTTTTCATTTCAGCTAGATTCTAGGTGGTAGGCATTTGGACCTTATCACATGGTTCAAGTGATGAGAAAAGGATCAGAAGTCAAAAGGGAAGGCTGTAGAGGAAGACAAGCAGATTAAGAAACCTCAGCCCTTAAAATCCCCAAAGATTAACATTACATGCATAATGAGTGGTCTGCAAAACCACTTGGCTAAAGATTGTTATTACAATCTAGCAAACACATATTATGAAAATAATGTTAAAAAGGAAGCATCCAAGGAAGTATTCACATTTGATACTTATCACATGGTTCAAGTGATGAGAAAAGGAAATCTGGTTTCCGAATCTAAGTTGCTTTTGGAAGAAACTCATTCTTCCAAAGGGAAAATGGCTTCGGAAATTAAGCCAAGGAAAGCTCAAAAGAACAAAAGAGTCTCCTCAAAACCTTCCAAGAAGAAGGCTACTTTGGAAGAGAAGGTAGTGAATGCTTCTTCCGAAAACAAAGAAGCTTCGGAACAAAGTCATGCTGCTCAAGCTTCAATAAGCTCATCTAAAGTGATCAACCATGGGATGGAATGGAAGATCAGACAAGATGCTACAGCCATACCTTCCTCTTCAAAGACATCAATTGAACCCTCTACCATTCACTTTGGTTCAATTATGTCATCAATGGAAAAAGCCAAGACCAACGAGGCTTGGGTTTCCAATCAAAACTAGCTTTTCACCTTATGTGTAGGGACATTCACAAGACAAGAACAATACTGTCTAGATAGTGGACAGTGGATGCTCTAGGCACATGACTGGGAACATATCTCTACTTGAATAATTTCAAAATTTTGATAGAGGTCCTGTTCAATTTGGAGGTAAGACCGGAGGATACATTTTAGGCAGAGGAAGTGCATCCAATGGCATGTTAATAGTCGACAAAGTAAACTTTGTCAAGCAGCTTGAACACAATCTCCTAAGTGTTTCTCAATTCTGTAATCAAAAGAATCAAATGCTCTTCACAAAACATGAGTGCATCATCCTCAAACCTAGGATGACAATTCCTCAAGATTTGGTGCTTCTTAGATCTCCCAGAAAAGGGATATGTACAAGCTAGATATGAACTGCTTCCCCAATGGGTGAAATATCATGCTTTCTTTACAAAGCTGATGGTGATGAGTCTGCCTTATGGCATAAATGTATGTGTCATGAAAATTTTAAAACCATGAATAAATTGGTTAAAAATAACTTGGTACATGGTGTGCCCAAAAAGGAATTTTTTTGTAGAGACAACTGTGTAGCTTGCCTGAAAGGAAAGAAACATAGAGTCTCTCACAAATCCAAAGAGGTTAACTCTATCACCACCCCATTACACTTATTGCACATG
>BJCM01266408.1:6640-16909 GCA_018326385.1 Flaveria bidentis | reverse complement strand
TTATACGCGATCTTTTGAGTATCACTTAGTCCACTCAAAGTTAGGGGTATGCCTTCAGCTCCAACTGGTAAATTGTAGCCAGTCTCAATAGCATTCCAGAGATTTGTATCCACTCCATTAAGATGAATTTCAAACCGTTGCTTCCATTGAGGAAATTCATCAAGAGACAATAGCTTAGGTGGTTTATTATGGTTCCCTATCTCATTTTCCAAGAGCAACAAGTTCTGAATCCTAGAGTCCTTCCCTGCTGAGAATGCAAAGTTCTCTAAGTCCATAATGAATTAATATCAAACTTGAAAAAAACCAAACTGTGTGTGCGACTGGGATGGGCGACTGAGATGCGACTGAAACACAATCGTGCGATTGAGCTTAGTCGTACGACTGGAAGGCGATTAGGGCTGTTGTGCGAATGAACAGACCGACTGAGTCAATCGTGCGATTGAACGAGCGTTTGAGTTTAGTCGTACGATTGAACTGGCGATTGGAGTTCAGTCGTGCGATTGAGTTAATCGTGCGACTGAGACTGCTGAAATCGAATTTTTCACACACTTAACGCAATTTTGACACCCTAAACGGCTGCAACTCGAAAAAGACTCAATTTTCAGAATATGCACACGTAAAAAACTGAATTTTGAGCAGAAAGGACGAATCTTTTCGCTTTAAAACGTTGATTTTTTTTAAAACAAGATTGAATCCACGAAGAATTAAGAGCCAAGGCTCTGATACCACTTGTTAGGACCTTCGACGTACGGAGTACTAACTGATTCAACGTGAAACAAGATCAAATAGTGCGGAATCCTATTTGATTGGTGATCCAATAAGGGAAAACGTTAATCCGATCAATTCTAACGATTAGAATACGTTAAGAATAGACTTGGAATGATCAGAAATGTTCTATGAACTTGGAAGAGACGAACTGGACGAACTAGGACGGCTAGGGTTGTGAATTCTCGAAAACTCCCGTTATTCCACGAATTAAGTGGTATTTATAGGTTACAGTCTTCATTCGTACGACTGAGTCAGGCGACTGGCTCAGTCGTGCGACTGAGTCATATAGTTGATCCATTCGCACGGCTGAGTGTTCAATCGTGCGACTGAGTCAGACGCATGAAGTTGTTCAGGCGTATGGACATTCAGTCGCATGGCCAATCGGACGCATGAACACTGTTGGGGCGTATGGTCCAATCGGACGCATGAAAATTTCACTTCACCAAGTTTGAGCGTATTCAATATTATAACCTTATGCATAACACTTCAAACAATCACAAACTTATATAATCAAGTTAATATGCATTACATAACTCATTAATGAAATATTAAACATTATAAATCACAATCAAACATTCTTATTTCATTAAGTACCCAAACATTACATAAGTGCAAGATATTCACGACATATTACATTGAGATTAGAATCTAGGTACAAATATGTATCAACACGAAGATCATCTACGGATGAACTATCAACTGCAGTGAAGTGAGAATTCCAAGTGAGATTCCTGCGGAAGAACAATTGCTTCGGAAGAACCAGTTTGCTTAGGAAGAACAAGATTCCTGCGGAAGAACAATTGCTTCGGAAGAACCAGTTTGCTTCGGAAGAACAAGATTCCTGTGGAAGAGCAATTGCTTCAGAATAACAATCATCTATGGAAGACAATACTCCTGCGGAGTCCAAACACTTGTATTCAAACAATACAAGTGTTACAAGTCAACAAGTCAGTTATGTGAATCCTAAGAAATCCGGAGGTTTCTTAACAGAAATAATTCAAATCCCAAGAGATCCGGTGTTTTCTTAATAGAAACATCATTGTCTATATATATGGATCCTAGGTTTTGAATCAAAGGACACAACAACAATACGACGATTCCACAACAGAAAAACATCACACAACCAAACCTTAGTAGCCGTCACATCATTCAACACAATTTTCAATATCACTCATTAGTTATTTGTAATCATTAACTTGTTTTAATCAAATACATTTGATTTAAACAAATCATTAGTTGTGTTTCATCAATCATGTTATTGAATATTTATTGATATTTGAAAATTTTAATATGAACAATTATACCAAGCTAACGTTGATTCCGCAAACATTGACTTGACATCAACTAACGCTGATAATTCCTGATTGCGAGCCTTGGATTCACATAACTGTACTAACTAATAAAGGTGAACAGTGGAATAAAGTATGGTCTATTGGATCTTATATGCCCAAGACACATACAAGATTGTGGTGGTTAGTACACTATGATCCAAGTTAGGTCATACCTAATAACAAGCTAATCAAAAACCAATAAATATTTATTTGTTGATTAGACCATACAAATAAATATTGACACCAATTTAGAAAAAGGGTTTTTTAAATCATTACATTTGAATAAAACAAATTTTATGGATTATTTGTTCATGAGAAATTATTTGTAACATTATTAAGTAAGTTAAATAGTAACAAATAATAGTGTTTTAATGTTATAAAAATTAAAAAAGGTTTTAATTTTATAAATCTTATGGGTTTAAGAGTGTACAACTTTAATAAATAAAATGGGAGGGAACCCATTTTAAAATGACATTTCGGCCGCCCCCTTTGGACATGGGGAATCATCTTGTCTTGGTTTTATACAAGATTTAATGTTTCTTGCACTCTTCCCTTATGACACACTCTCTCTCTTTCATGTAATAGGTTCCTTCCTCCTCTCTTTGCAAAAAAATCGAGTTTTTGGGCAGATTTTGAAGTACATTTTGGCTGAATTTTCGGTTTTGCAACAAGGAGTTGAGTTTTGGTGTTCTACTACCTAACAAGTTAGGTGTTTGCTAGGGCTTATGGGTATACAAGCTTGAGGACTTCTTTTTTGGAGGTTATACATTCAAGAAGCATCATCATCTTCTTCTCATCCATACCACGTTCTCTTGTTCTTGAAAGGTAATTTCAAGAACACCCTATGGTTGTTCTTTTCGTTTTGATAGCATTTTATTTCACATACATATGATCCTTGTTCTTGGGTTTTGTTTTGGGTTAATATGGTTCAAATTTTCAGATTGTTAAACCCTTTTAACCACTTATATCTGCTGTGTTTTTTAAGTTTTAATGGTTAAACTAACTTTGATAAACATGTAACAAAACCCAACAATGGCATCTAGAGCCAGTTATGTGGAATACTTGCTTCAAAAGTTCTTGAAAAGTTAGTTTTTATGGACTTTTTCAACCCATTAGGGGCTGTTTTGTTATGGTTGAATGAATCTCTTATGTTTCAAAGTTTTATCTTACATGTTTTAGTATAAACCGTGAAAGATTAACAACAAATGGTTGATTATTTTATTTGGACAAAACCCTAAAGTTTTGGTTCATGTTGGCCGAAACTTTAAGGTTGAAAAAGGGGTTCATGGTTGTTCTTGGATGTTGTATATGATAAATATTTTGGTGCATAACATAGCCTTGATCTTATGTGTTTTGGATTTGGTTGATTGTGATCTTGTCATGTTGGTTTTGTTCTTGAAAGGGTAGTAATATTTGTGTTTGTATTTTGGGTTGTAGTTTATTTATTCATTGGTTATGTAATAAATAGATTAGGTGCATTTCTTTTAATAGAAAAATTGTATTAGGATATGATTTTGTAAAAGAAGATGCACAAGAAGAACACCCAAAGAAGGACACAAAAGACATGGAGACTTGAAGCATTTGGATGTGGATTTAAGTGGGAGTTCATGGACACATTTTGATGTGTCATTGTTAACCCTTAGGAAAGACCTAATGACAACACTTGTGATGGCAAACAAGTGTAGTCAACTTAGTGGCTATGGTTATGCACTTATGTTTGTATGATTATGCTTGTTTGGTTGTTTGTTGTATGGTTGTTGTTTGATATTTGGATATTCATAAGAAACTTATTAACAAACATAACAAGCTGAAAACTGATGGTTCTTTATCATTAAGTGATTAATAAAAGGTTATTAAAAGGATTAATGATTTTAATAAAATGAGTTTTATTAAAAAGTGAACCATAGGGTACCTTGTATTTGAAAGCATGAAAATATAAGGTACATAGAGTTTTCTAAACTAGTATTATGAAAACTTAAAATTTCTTTTATCAACAAGTTTAACTTGTATGCCCAAGACACATACAAGATTGATGTGGTTAGTAAGTTATGATCCAAGTCGGGTCATACCCAATAACAAGCTAAACAAACACCAATTAATATTTAATTGTGGATGAGATCATATAAATAAATATTGACACCAATTTAGAAAATGGGTTTTCTAAAACTTTGATTTTGTAAAAGAACAAGATTATGTGGATAATTTGTTCATGAGAAATTATTTGTTTCATTATTTAAGTGAGTTAAATAATAACAAATAAAAGTGTGTTAATGTTATAAAATTAAAAGAGGTTTTAATTTTATAAACTTATGGGTTAAGAGTGTAATTTGTTTATAAAAATTAAATTGGGGGGAATCATTTAGTCTTGGTTTTTACAAGACTTTATTCATTCTTGCACTCCTCTCCAAACTCTCTCTCTCACACACAAGAAAAGGTATTTTCTCTCTATCTCTCTTTGCTGAAATTTTTGGATTTTTGGTTGAACTTGAAGAACATCTTGGCTGATTTTAGGGTTCACAAGATGGAGTTGGGTCTTGGTGTTCAACTACCTAACAAGCTAGGTGTTTGGAAGAGCTTGTGGGCATACAAGCTTGAGGTCTTCTTTTTTGGAGGCTAGACATTCAAGAAGCATCATCATCTTCTTCTCATCCTTACTACAACATCTTGTTCTTGAAAGGTAGTTTCAAGAACACCATATGGTTGTTCTTTTCGTTTTGATAGCATTTCATTTCACATATATATATGATCCTTGTTTATGGGTTTTGTTTTGGGTTAAAAATGGTTCAAAATTTCAGATTATAAAACACCTTTTAACCACTAAATTCCGCTGCGTTTTTCAAGTTTAAATGGTTAAACTTGCTTTAATAAACATGTTACAAAACCCTACAATGGCATCTAGAGCCGGTTATGTGGAATACTTGCTTCAAAATTTCTTGACAAGATAGTTTTTATGGACTTTTTCAACCCATTAGGGGCTGTTTTGTGATGGATGATTGAATCCCTTATGTTTCATGGTTTTATCTTACATGCTTTAGTTTAAACCTTGAAAGATTAACATCAAATGTTTGATTGTATTGTTTAGACAAAACCCTTAAGTTTTGGTTCATATTGGCGAGAACTTTAAGGTTATTAAAAGGGTTCATAGTTGTTCTTGAATGTTGTATATGATTCATATTTTTGTGCATAACATAGCCTTGACCTTATGTGTTTTGGATTTGGTTGATTGTGATTTGTCATGTTGGTTTTGATTATTGAAGGGGTTGTAATATTTGTGTTTGTAGTTTGGATTGTAATTAATTTATTCATTGGTTATGTAATAAATAGATTTGGTGCATTTCTTTTATTAGAAAAATTGTATTAGGATATGATTTTGTAAAAGAAGATGCACAAGATGAAGACCCAAAGAAGGACATAAAAGACATGGACACTTGAAGCATTTGGATGTGGATTAAAGTGGGAGTTCATGGACACATCTTGAAGTGTCATTGTTAACCCATAGGAAGGACCTTATGACAACACTTGTGATGGCAAAAAACTGTAGTCAATTTAGTGGCTATGGTTATGCACTTATGTTTGTATGATTATGCTTGTTTGGTTGTTTCTTGTATAGTTGTTGTTTGATATTTGGATATGCATAACAAACTTATTAACAAACTTAACAAGCTGAAAATTGATGGTTCTTTATCATTAAGTGATTGATATAGGGTTATTAAAAGGATTAATGGTTTTAATAAAAGGGGTTTTATTAAAAGTGAACCATATGGTACCTTGTATTTGAAAGCATCCAAATATAAGGTACATAGTGTTTTCTAAACCAGTATTATGAAAACTTATCATTTCTTTTATAAACAAGTTAAACACCATCCTTTTGCACAACACTTGAGTCACTTGGAAACTCTTAATGGGATAAATGTCAGCTAACCATTTTGAGAGAACTTGTGATTTGAGGTGGGGATACCATATTTGTGGGATAAAAAGTCACCTAACCACTTATGTTGGAAAACTCACATGTGTGTGTAAGTAGAGTGACTTGATTTGCAAACTATGTTTAATGGATTACCTACAATGTGATTTACAAAGGTGTTGATGGGATAAACGTGTCGACGAAACATATGATGTTTAAGTCAAACCCATACCTTAGAAGTTGCAAAGGGTTGCAATTGTCAAAACGTTGGCTACCTTGTTAATTTAAATAATGGGATAAAGGTCACCTAAATACTATTTAAATGGAACATTGGATTCTAGAATTTTAAAATCGTGTAAGACACTTAAAAGGTCATTAATTATTAAAATATGAATAATATCAAAAATACTAAAATTGAACTTTGTTAAATTTTGTAGATGGCCACCAGCAACAATGAAAATAATGATATCCCATCCGCTCACTCACTATCACTAAGGACCATTATCCAAAAGGAGCGTCTAAACCATAATAACTTTATAGTTTGGTTTCGAAACTTGAGAATTGTTCTCAAGCAAGAGAAACAATCATATATTTTAGACGATTCGATTCATGATCAACCTAATGAGGAGGATGAGGAGGCCTATAAAAATTGGGTGAAATACACTGAGGACTCAGTCCAACTGTCTTGCCTCATGTTGGCAAGTATGACTCTGGATCTCCAAAAGGAGTATGAACATCAAGGAGCATACGACATGATTACCCAGTTAAAGGAAACATTCCAACAACAAGCAAGGGTAGAGCGCTTCGAAACAGTTCGAGCACTCCATGCATGCCATATGGATGGTACCCAATTAGTTTCATCTTATGTGCTTAATATGAAAAGCCACATTGACCGCCTCGAAAGGCTGAATTGGCCCATCTTGAAAGAGTTGCTACAAATTTGATCCTCAAATCTTTGTCAAAAGGTTTTGAAAACTTTGTTATGAATTATAACATGAACGGGTGGGACAAGAACATAACTGAGCTTCACTCTATGCTCAAAACTGTCAAGGCGGCCATGGGTAAAAAGGTTTACCCGTTCTCCCCATCAATGAAGGTGGGAACAAGAAGAGGCCTTACCCCGCACCCCAGGCAAATGTTGCCAAGGGTAAAAGGCACGTTAGGGGAAAGGGAAAGGGAGTGGTAAGAGCGCCACACCCATAACCAACGGAGAAGAAGCAAAAGGTTGCATGGAATGACCCATGCTTTAAGTGTGGGGAGATTGGACATTAGGCAAGGAATTGCCCAGTCCATCTAAAAAAGTTGCAAGCTAAGAGGGATGCCGGGCAAACCTCAGTTACAATTTTCATGCTTCATATTGATCTAAATTTAATATCCTCTGACATATGGGTATTGGATACCGGATGTGGAACTCACATTTGCAACTTATTGCAGTGGTTCAAAAGAAGTAAGGACTTCAAGAAAGGGGATGTTAGCCTCTACATGGGAAATGGGGCTAAAGTTCAAGTTGAAGACCAAGGGGACTACATCTTGAAGCTTCCAAATAGTTTGGAAGCAATTTTGAACAACGTTTTGTATGCTCCTAGTTTGACTTCGAACATTATTTTTGTTTCCCAGTTAAGACAATATGGTTATGTTATGACATTTATTGAAAATGAAATTCATGTTTCTTTAAATGACATCTTTTATTTTAAAGCTATTCCTATTAATGCTATTTATGAACTGGTTCGTGAAAACACATTATATGATACCTCATTGTACAAATCCACCACCAAGAAACTCAAATAGGATTTGAGTGATACCTATCTTTGGCATTGCCGTCTTGGTCATATAAACAAGAAATGCATACAAACACTTCAAAAGAACGGTCTTTTAAAAGCAAGTGAATATGATTTATTTGATATATGTGAATCTTGTTTACAAGGTAAAATGACTAAGGCATCTATTAGTGGCAAATCCGAAAGGGCAAAAGATTTATTAGGCATCATACATTCGGATGTATGTGGTCCTTTTAAACCAATGACTAGGTATAATGAAAGATACTTCATTACCTTTACTGACGACTATAGTCGATATGGTTATGTGTACTTGTTAACACACAAAGATGAAGCTTTTAAAATGTTCAAAATCTTCCAAAATGAAGTAGAAAATCAACTCAACAAGAAAATAAAAATTCTCTGCACCGATAAGGGAGGTGAATACCTAAATGATGCTTTTAGAAATCATCTTAGAAGTTGTGGTATTGTCTCACAACTATCTCCACCTGGAACACCACAACACAATGATGTGTCCGTGTAACACCCAAATATTTATTTTTGAAGTCGGCGAAAGAAGAAAAAGAAATAAAGTCCAAAGTCGAGGGACCAAACTTGCCAAAACGCGAGAAAATTCGGAAGAGAAGGAGCATAAGAGGGGAGGATAGCCCACACCCTCCCCACATCTCCAAAATTTCAACAAAAAAATAAAGAATAGAGAAAAGGGAGAAAATAGAGGAAAAGGTTGGTTTAGGTGGATTCAAGTGTGCAAAATCGCCGTGTAGCAAGTCTAATCGAAGCTCTTCTCGTTGTGGTCATTTATGTGAGTTATAAGACCCTTCTTTTACACGTTTTGGAATGATTTTGGGGCTGGAACACATCTGAAATCGGGTTTTGAAGTGTGTGTGTGTTTGACCGGTTTATGTATGTGTGGGTATGTGTATGCTTTGTTTGAGTCTTGCTTTTGAGCTTGTGTGTGCTTGAATGGTGTTGTGGTATGCATTCCTAAGGTTTAGGATGGTTGATTTGGGCTTAGAATGGGTTTGGATGAGCTTGGAGGTTAAAAATGGCAGATTGGGTTCGGGATGAATGCATTCTGCATCAGCTAGGGCTATGCGACCGAATGGAGGCCATACAGCCGAATGAGGTGCGATTGAGGTTCATTCGCCCGATTGATGTTCATTCCCACGATTGGGGATTCATTCGTACGATTGGAGGGCCAATCGCATGGGGAGTCATGTGACTGGGGCCCATTTGGAAAAGTGCTCATCCGCATTAGTTTCATCCGCATGAGGTCCATTCGCATTAGTTCCATTCGCATATGACTCATCTGCATTGAGTCCATCCGCATGAGGTCATTCGCATGGGTGTTCATCCGCATTGGTGTTCATCTTCATGAGGTCCTTTCACACGATTGGGTGTTCATCCGCATAGGTGTTCATCCACATTGATCCATTCGCATCATGTTTAGTCACCTAGAGGTCATGCGACTGAAGGGTGCCAATACGCCCAAATAGGGTTGTTGTACCCAAAGAAAGCATAGTTAATGACTGACTTTCAGGGAGAAAGTGCAGATGTTAGTTTTGATGTGGAAGTTCCCGTAAGATCATGTAAGATGACTGTTGAGGTCTTAGAGGTTACGTTGGGCATGATCATGATGTTGCATGTTTATGCATGATATATGTTATGTATGATGTTGCCCTGTATGATGATGATAACTGTGTATGTTAATGTTCCTTATTATGATGAATGTTTATCTTTCCTGTGACCAGGAGGTGTGGTGCACCGTTATAGAAGGTCTATGATAGGCTTAGGTCTAGAACCAGGAACAGAAGGGTATCGCACATGGCAATGGTACACCAAAACTTTACCTTAGGTACTGTGACCAAGAGGTGTTGTGCACCGTTATAGAAGGTCTATGATAGGCCTAGGTCCAATACCATGAACAGAAGGGTAAAATTTATGGTTTGATGGAAGGAAATGATGAAAGAATGTGAAAGTTAACGACGTACGATGAATTAACAAAAGTTAATGACGAATGAATGGTAAAGATAATAATGATATTATCTATGTATACGTATGATGTATGATCGCATGAAAGTAAAGTACGGTTTTAACAAAAGAAAAGTGTGTTTTATTATAAAACTAGAACTCACTCAGAAACGCTGACTTTTATGTGTTTCCAGTTGGCAGGTAATGACTGTTGAGGATAGCGCGGCGGCTACTCAACTATTTTGGATGGATTCCATTTATATAACGCTTTTGTGATGTAATGCAATAATGTATTTTGTAACTGGTTAATGATGTATTATTTTGCAAAAGCCTTTATAATGAAATGAGATGTCTATTTTGATGATTCCGCTATGATGCTTTTCTTTAATTTAATGAAAATATATGTTTTATGTGCAATGATTGACCAGTTGTAAGCGTCCCGGGAACGGGGCCTTACAAGTTGGTATCAGAGCCAAAGTTTAAGTGAAATGGGTAAATTTTCAAATTAAACCTTAACTTA
>BJCM01266406.1:0-16443 GCA_018326385.1 Flaveria bidentis | reverse complement strand
AAGTAAGTTGTTGAGAGTTTGTTGAGAATTGCTAACTGCTTTCTTACTCTTGTAATTGTCTTAGCTATATCAATGAACTGTGAATTTGTTGATATTGCTTGAATCGATTACAATTGTTTGTGTTTCTCTTGAATTGTTCACATAAATCATTACAGATTGTCTCAATTGATCCTATCAATTGGTATCAGAGCCTATCAATTGGTTCTGATCCGATCAATTGCTCTATCAATTGGTATCGGAGCATATCAATTGGTACTGGCTCTATTATAATGTCTATCATAAATGGCACATTTGGTACTAATGATGAGCAAGACGATTGGGCATATTTGGAGGAAATAGCAGGCACATCAAAGAGAAAAGCTAAATCATCAAGGCGAGCTCGACCAGTCATTACTCCAGTTCATGCGGTGGATAATGGTAATGTACAACCCACAAACCAAATTTATAGTGTTTGTACAATTTGCAATGAGTTGGAACACACTGTGGATGCTTGCACGGTAACTTTTGAACAAGTGGAGGAGGTAAATTCTATTCAAGGGCAAGGGGGTAGTGGAAGAAATTACAACATGAACTCAAACACTTATCATTCGGGTTTGAGAAACCATCCAAATTTTAGCTATGGGAACCCAACCAATCAATCCAACCTAAATTTCCAAGGAAAGGCACAAGGTAACTATGTCCCTTTCCAACAATACCAAAACTCTCAGGGAAATTATAGAGGAGGGAACAACCAAGGTTACCAAAAACATTTTCAACCAATGGGTAGTGATCAAGGGAATGTTTCGCGTCAAGCTTCATCAAGTGGTAATGAGATGATGGATATGATCAAGTCAATGCAACAAGAGATGCAAAAGAGGAATCAATTGGATGATGCTAGAGCCCAAAAGGATGAAATTCAAGACAAGGCCATACAATCTTTGACCAATCAAATGGGTCAACTTGCAATGGATGTGGTGAATCTCAAGAAGAACAAAGGCCAAGTTTTGAGTGACACTAAGGTAAATCCTTCCTACAATACTTCTTGTAATATTCCCATTAATCATGTGAGTGTTTTAGGAAGTGGTAAAGAGTATAAAACACAATCTTCACCGATTTTAATTGATGGGGTGGTTGAGGATATTATCGGGTTGGAAAGTGATAAGGATGAACCTACACCTCAACAAAATGTTTTGAAAGAAAATGAAAATTAAAAAGTTGTTTAAAAATAGATTTCCAATATAGATTTGACTCAAAATTATGAAGAGGTGGACCAAAGCCAAGTCCTATTTCCTTCAGCTTTGGTTGACCCTGTAAAAAGAGTGTGATTCATATTCTTCATTGGAAAAAGATGACATAATGGAAGTTTTCAAACAAGTTAAAGTTAACATTATATTAATTGAGGCAATTCATAAAATTCTAGCTTATGCAAATTTTTTGAAAGAGTTGTGTACCATTAAACGAAAGAAAAAGGTGCCTAAACGGGTTAAATTAACTGCGAGAGTGAGCGCGGTGTTGGAGGGAAACCTTCCACTCAAGCTTGGAGATTCGGGAGCGCAATTAATAGACATACAAGTTGGTGATTTTAAGATGTCTAAAGCGTTATTGAATCTTGGAGCCAGGGTGAGTATCCTTCCGGGAAGTTTGTATGACCAATACGATTTTGATCCATTGAAACAGGTAGAGACAATGGTTGTGTTAGCCGATTTGTCTCACAAACTTTCTAGGGGGATTATGCAGGATGTGATTGTGCAAGTGAAAGAATTTTATTATCACGTTGACTTTTTGGTTTTGGATTATGTTTCAATTGATCCAACCCAAAGCCCAAATGTTATTTGGAGAAGACCATTTTTGAATACGGCTCATGCTCGAATTGATTGCAGGCATGGTACAGTGCAAATGGCATATGGTAAATGCCAAATGGTTTTAAATGTGTTTACTAATGATTCTTATTTTGATGAAAGTGATGAGTGTTTCATGGCAGATGAGTTTAATGAATATGAACCTCACGAATATGAGGAGGATTCGGTGGAGGCTTGTTTGTGTGATTTTTCCGAGAAGGTACAGGTGTATGCATTGAAGATTGAGGAGCAAAAGCAAGATGTTTTGGCTGCACAAGAAGGGAGACCACCTTGGACTCATCAATTTGAAAACTTGCCAGCTGAAATCAATTTGGACACAAAGCCATCTTTTGAATGCCCACCCAAACTTGAGTTGAAGATTTTACCGGATCACTTGAAGTATGTATTATTGGGGGAAGATGAAACTTTACCGGTAATCATAGCATCCAACTTGGATGAAGGTCAAGAGCGAAAACTCTTGAAAGTGTAGAAAGAGAAAAAAGTTGCAGTTGGGTGGACAATAGCCGAATTGAAAGGTATTAGTCCTTCCATAGTGATGGACAAGATTGTTACTACTAAGGATGCTAAACCAACACGGGAGACCCAAAGGAGGTTGAATCCCAATATGAGAGAGGTGATGAAAAAGGAGGTCATCAAGTGGTTGGATGCGGGGATCATATATCCTATTTCGGATAGTGCATGGGTAAGTCCTACACAAGTTGTACCAAAGAAAGTCGGCATCCAGGTAATCAACGATGAAAATGGTGAGCAAATTGCCACCCGACCGATAACCAGGTGGCGAGTGTGTATTGACTATAGAAAATTGAATTCGGCCACATCAAAAGACCGTTTCCCATTCCCCTTCATTGACCAAATCATTGAAAAAGTTTTAGGTCAAAAATTTTATTGCTTTTTGGATGGGTATTCGGGAGACAATAAAGTGGCTATTTGGATTGTCCACCTTCACATGTCCATATGGTACCTTTGCTTTTAGAAGGATGTCATTTGGATTGTGCAATACTCTGGCCACATTTCAATGTTGTATGATAAGCATTTTCTCAGATATGGTTGGGGATACACTTGAGGTATTCATGGATGATTTTTCTGTTTTTGGGCAAACTTTTTACACATGTCTTAATGAATTAGAAAAAGTTTTAAAAAGATGTGTCGAAAAAAATTTGGTTTTGAGTTGGGAGAAAAGTCATTTCATGGTACAAGAAGGAATTGTTTTGGGACATGTTATGTCCAAACAGGGAATGGAGGTGGATAAAGAAAAAATAAAACTTATTTCATCTTTGCCACCTCCTACAATTGTTAGAGGGGTAAGATCATTTTTGGGACATGTGGGGTTTTACAGGAGATTCATTAAAGGTTTTAGTGTCATAACTAAACCTTTGTGCAATCTCTTGTTGAAAGATGTCCTCTTTGAGTTTACTAACGAATGTTTGCAAGCTTTTCATGTTTTGAAGGTACAATTAGTGAAAGCTCCGATCTTGCAACCACGAGATTGGACAAAGCCGTTTGAGATTATGTGTGATGCGAGTGATAACAAAATTGGAGCCGTGTTAGGGCAAAGAATTGACAATAAGCCGGTAGTGATTTATTATGCATGTAAGACATCATCTAAAGCGCAACTAAATTACACCACAACTATAAAAAGAAATGCGTGCGGTAGTGTATGCATTGGATAAGTTTCAGTCATACATTTGGGGAAGCAAGGTTGTTGTATAATCCGATCATAGTGCGGTCCGACATTTGATGGCGAAAAAGGATGAAAAGCCAAGGTTAATACGGTGGATTTTATTATCGCAAGAATTTGATCTAAAAATCCGGGACAAGAAAGGTTGTGAGAATGTTGTTGCGGATCATTTGTCCCAAATCCCTTTGGAAGGAGTAGATGACCCAAGTGAGATTAATGAGCAATTTTCGGATGAGCATGTGTTGACTGTTTTTAATGCACCTTGGTATGCTCACTTTGTGAACTATTTGGCAAAGGGTGTGATGCCACAACATTGGGTGAAGAGAATAAGACAACAATTTTTAGCACAAGTGAAGCAATATATTTGGGATGAACCCAATTTGTTCAAGATTGGTGCAGACTAAATTTTGAGAAGATGTTTTCCCGAATCGAAGGTTAACGAGATTTTAGCTCATGCTTATATATCCGCTTGTGGGGGTCACTTTAGTGGACAACAATTTTGGTGGTTGTGGTTTTTATTGGCCAACAATTTTTAAAAATGCAAGTGAGTATGCGAATAAGTGTTTGAATTACCAAAAGATGGGTGGCATATCAAAACGGGATAAAATGCCACTTCAACCAATCTTGGTGGTTGATATTTTTGATGTATAGGGCATCGATTTCATGGGTCCTTTCCCGAATTCATGCGGTTACTTGTATATACTTGTTGCGGTGAATTATGTGTCAAAGTAGGTTGAAGCAATTGCAACAAGAACCAATGATAACACTGTGGTATGTAAGTTTGTGCAATCTAACATCTTTTTAAGATTTAGGATACCATTAGTGATTATTAGTAATAGAGGATCACACTTCAAGAATTTCAACTTTGGGAAGTTATTGAAAAGGTTCAATGTGAATCATAGGATTCCGACTCCATACCATCCGCAAACAAGTCTCCAAGTTGAGGTTTCAAATCGACAAATCAAAGAAATTTTGATGAAAATCGTTCAGGTTGATAGGAAAGTAGGACCGGTCAAAGGTATGCACTTACAACACAATAACACAGTGAGGAGAGTTGTTAAGAATAATTAATAGATCTAATAGGGAACTGGTTAACCATTATAATGATACTAAGAACACAATTAAATATGAGACTAAACAAGATAGCAAAACACACAAGGAGTTGGTTTTCAAGATTGTAGTATATTGCTTTCTCAAGTTTTATTACAAATATTACAAAGCATATCAGAAAGTTACAAGTACTTAAGATACGTATACTACATCCTACAGCCGACCATACTTTTAAGGCCAGCTGGATACAATTGACTAGGCAACACACAAAATCAAATATGACATGTCATAGCTCACATCCTAATATATTACAAAAAGGATAAAGTACATAAAGTAGAAAGTTACAGACTCAAGACCTCAATGTACAGTTATCAAAAGCATGGAACTTTTCACTAACTTATGAAAGTTGGTGACTTTACAGAGTTGCAGCAGAAAAGGGTCCAGTTTATGAAAAGTACATCAGATAAAGCATGTGTTCAAAAGTCTTTGGAAGAAATCTGTCTTCAAGTGTTAGCTTCAAAAGACTTTGTCTTTGAAGCTTCAGAAGACTTCATCTTTGGCTTCGGAAGATATTGGTCTTGGCTTCGGAAGATTTCACACTTAGTGTATTTTCTAATGCTGGTGTGAAACTTCTGAAGCATTCTACTTCAGTACACTTGTGCATGCATGCAGGAGAGACTTTGGGTGTTTGGTTTGCGTAAGCCTTTACATTTAATCCTTACAAACTCCCCCTAGGCTAATGCTACCAAAACACTTGAAGACTTCAGGTATTGACAGTCCTCAATAGGATAATGACCATCCATTTCTTCATGAGATGATCAGGATCACTCAGATTCTCAAAGTGTCTTCTCATGTTAAAGAGATCATGGAGAGGTAGAGTAAACATTCCTGCCATGTGTAAACATTTTCAATACCCTAATCTTTGATGACATGCCATCTTTTTGGATTTGTAGTGTATGTCCTGGACAAGATGGGTCTTCCTGATGCTAGAGGAGTTATTTGAATTGGAGATGGTGGAGCATCCTCTATTTGCACATCCTCTAGATGTTTTGACTTATCCTGTGGTTTGAAGATGGATGCTTCTTTCTTCTTCTTCATTGGCTTTGGTTTGAAAGCCATCCTTTTTCTCCTCTTTGAACCTTTTAACTGAGAAGACTGGCCTGCAACACCTGATTGGTCTTCTTTTTCTTTCTCAGTTGGGTTTTCCTCTCTCACAGAGTCAGATTGACAAGGGACAGAACCCTGCTATGGATCAGAATTGGAAGCTTGCTGAGGCTCAGCAGGAGATTCAGGTTGTGTTATCTCAAATGGTTCAACCTTAATCTCTACTTCCTAAGGAACCTGACTTGGTGGGGAGTGTAAGTCAACAAGTTCACCTCTTTGAATCTTTTGCTTGATCACTCTTATGTGCTCATCCATGGTGGACAGAGACATAGGACCAAGTCTCCTTCTAGAGAATCCATACAACTTCAAGAAGCTCATCATCCTCTACCTATCAGCAGACTTCTTCATACTTTTCTGAATGATGGCGCTTGACTTTGCATCATTTTCCCTTAACTTCCTTTTGGTGATCTTTCTCTCTTTGACTATTTCAAGTTCAAGTTGTTTGAGGTACTCAAACTCAATATAGTCAAAGGGTAAGGGAAGAAGTGCAGCAGCCTGATAGAGACATGTGACACTCAGGTAGTTGATCATGTTGATCCTATCTTTTTCTTTGTCTACCTAAGGTTCTTGTGGCACCACATCCTCTTGTATAGGGCTTTCTTGAACTGGGGAGAGAGAAGGCACATGCTTGTATAGTCTTTTCTTCCTTCTTTTTTCTTTGATTTGAAGAAGTAGCTTTGCATCCTCTGTCTCATTTCTTTCCTTTGACAATTCTTTGTCAGCCAGTTCATTTAGCTCATCTAAGGGGAGAGAGATGATGTTATCTATGTCAAAGTTCCAGGTTTGCAAGTAGTTGATCCTAACTGCCCTCAACTTATCATTCTGAGTGTTTGCCTGGGGCCAGCCCTGATAGAAGATTCCATGAGCCTTGCAGACCTAGTAGAGGAACCTTCTCCCCTTAGCCTCATTTTCCTCTCTCTCTCTCTATCCTCCTCCTCTTCAATCTCCTCAGAAGTCATTTTTCTTTTCCCTTTGTCACTCACTGATCTTTGTGACTTAGGGTGGAGAGAGCTTTGGCCTTTATTGCTTGGTGTAGCTTCCAAGCTCTGGCTAGAGAGAGAGGTTGAGATGCACCTTCACCGGCAGGTGTCTCAGAAAGGGAATGAATCTCTGCAGCAGTTGATGGTGAGATAGAGCTCTCAGGTTCTACGACTAGGCCTTCAGTCAAGGTTTCCCCTATGAAGCTAATCTTAGGGTCTGCCTCAACATCCAGTTAACCAATGGCATTACCTGATTGCCTTAGTCTCCTTCTGAAGCTGAACTCTACATGTTGATAAGATCCAGACTTTCATAGAAGTTGAAGGTCTGAGAATTGAAGACCTTTTGCTGCCCTTGAACTCTTTGAATGATGAGGACTCTTTTGTTTTCATCATATATCCACCCAATAATGTGATTTGAAATTGGTGGAGATGACATTGCCCTTGGTATTACTTCCTTAAAAGACTCTGAATGTAGGAGTCTTATGGAGTCCACATCAATGTGAACTTGAGGAAGTTGCTGAGTATGCACAATTGCAAGTGAGGATGGTGAGTCCTCAATGTCCATACTCCCTAAAGAACTCCCAGGTTCTGTAACTGTAATGAATTTCTCCCCCTTTTTGGTAGCATCAACCTCTTGCATAGGTGAGCTAGGAGTTAGGTCAATCACACTCATAGGTTCTTGTGTTCCTGGTTGAGCTCCTCTTAAAGGTCTCCCATATAGTTGTTCCCTGAGATTAGAAATCTCACGTTGCTGATCATTGACCTTGTTTTGCAAGGTAGTCACTTGAGATTCAAGATGACTAACCTTGGAGACTAAATAGGTGCATGCTTGTGATAGTTTTTGCACCTTTATCCTCAAGTTCTCCTCATCTTCATCAGAAGAATCATTAGGGGACGAGATGATTAGACCAAAGTCCTCTCTCTCTTACCACCAGCTTTAGTTCTTGGCTGTTGGATTTTCTCTGCTCATTGACAGCCTCAGATGAGGTGTCAATAGGTTGAGTTGCCATGGTTGAGGTCTGAATGATGTAATCACTTGCAAAAGTGAGAGTCTCTTCCATATGGATATCCTGAACATGTTCAGAAGTATCCACCTTAGTGATGGGTGGCTGATGTGGGCTAGACAGAGGATACTCAGGAGCACTCATCTCTTTTTAAGAAGTGGAGAAAAGAGAGTATCATGGTACTCACTAAAACCTAAGTCTTCATCAATATAAAAGTCAAGGTTAGGAATGGGTTGGTTTAAGTTCAAAGGCTGAGATGGTAGTTGTCCCTTAAAGGTTGATCACTTGAGTGTTGTGACTCAAAGTGAAGGCTTAAGGAATTTGGGCTTGTGAGCTCATCAGGCTGAGCATGAGGAACCTCAGCATTGATAATAGAAGTAATGGGAGTGGTTTGCTCCTTAGGAGAAGTGGGAGCTCCAGTATCCACTTCCTCCTGTATGGGTGAGTATATGGGAGCCTACACAGACTGAATAGTCTAAGTAGGGATTCGTTTGTGTTTTCTTTGGTAGGTGAGGGTGATTTGTGGCTGTTGTGGTGGTTGAGATGTAAAAGGTGTGGGTTCAACACTAGTTGGTGCTGCTAGGTTGTCACCTTGAGCAATGAGCTCTAACATTTTTGGGACAAGGGTTGTTTCTACCCCAGAGAAGCCAACAATTGGCTTTCTCAAGATTTTAAAGATGTCAGGCTTCATCTGTCCCAATTTAAGAATATTACCTGTTTCCCTTAACTGTGAGTCCAGTTCACAGTTAAGAATGTATTGAACATATCTAGGAAACATGTAGTATTCTAAGGCGTCCAAGTTAGCAAGTAGATTTGTATAAACAAATTTTGAGTTCTTGAACTTGACTCCCTGAACCATCCCATGCACTATGAAAGAGAGATCTTCAGGAATCTGGTCCCACCCCCATACTTGTTGGACAAGCTGTGGATAACCACATGTAGTAGGTATTTCCACTAGGATGAGACCTTCGCTTTCCTGAAGGTCTTTACAAAGAAATCTCCCTCATAGCCCATTTGCTCAAAGGAGTAGTTAACAGCTTCTTGGGGAAGAACACCTCACCTTCTTCATCATCCAGCTGAAGATGATTGTTGATGATGGCCAGAGTGATGAAGATTGTTCTCCCCTGCATTGTGGCAGACAGTGCCTTCTCCCCATCCATGATGACCTCTTGCCAGGTCTTCTAAAATTCTAGTAGATAATCCTCATACAGAGTAGGATCAATGGTAAGGGAGGTAAAGTAGTTTGATAGGGCTAAGAAACGACAAACCTCTGAGAAATGTGGATCTTTCTCAGAGTGTAACAGAGCAACTTGGTTGTGTTGCCTGTGTAACTGCATGGAGAAATTTGGTTTATTTTGTCGGTTAAGGTTGCCCATTGTGAGAAAGCTTAAGAATGAAGGAAGTGTGAACAAAGGTGGTTCTGAGAGAAATATGGGGTTTAGGTTTGGAGGAAAGAAGATGATGATAGAAAGAGGGGGAACTGTTAGGTTTATATGTGAAAAGGATTTAAGACAAAGTTAATGAAAGAGGATAAACTTTGAAATCCGAATGTCGATTCCACCTCTGAAAAAGTAGTTTGCTTTTTGCTCAAAAAGTAGTTTTTTTGGAAATCAAAAAGCTTCCGAAGGTAAATTGTCTTTGGAAGTTTTGATGAAAAAGATTCCGAAGCTAAAATGACTTCGAAAGAGTTTCCTAATAGTTTTGGAAAAATTATGCTTCAGAAGAATATTAAGATTTGGATTTTGTTCAAAAGAATAAAGCTTCCGAGAGTTAATTTGCTTTGGAAGAAAATTGTCCTTGAAAACGTGTAAGAGCTTAAGAAAGGTTTTAAGCTTCGGAAGATATTTTAGAAATTTCTTCCGAAGGAAATTGACTTAGGCAGTTATTTGTTTTAAAGGCATAAGTTTCTTCTGAAGGTAAAAACATATCTTCCGAAGGATCAAAATTTTTCAAAATTCTAAGGAAAGACTTCAAAAGGTTTTCATCCAAAGAAAACAAGAGCTTATGAAGGTGATAAACTAAACAACTTAGGACACATAGATTTTAGGAAATAATAAGAGTTAGTTTTAAGAAAAACCTACTCAAAGTTTATCATCCCAATAGGTGATATAAGATACTTAAATCTCTGTTCATCAAAGGCTTTTGTAAACAGATTAGCATATTGTTTATTTGTGTGAACTTTGACTAGTTTAATTAATCCCTTTTCAAAGTTATCTCTAATTAAATGATACCTGATATTGATGTGTTTTGTCCTTGAGTGCTGCACAGGATTCTCTATGATAGATATAGCATTGTTGTTGTCTATGTGAATGGGAGTCTCCTTGAAGTTTAATCCATGGTCAAGCATCTGATTCTGAATCCAAAGCACTTGAGCATAGCAGCTTGCAGCAGCAATGTATTCAGCTTCAGCAGTTGATGTAGAAACACAGGATTGTTTCTTGCATTGCCATGAGACAATCCTTCCACCAAGAAACTGACATCCCCAAGATGAAGACTTTACAGTCATGTTGCAACCACCATAATCACTATCTGTATAAGCATACAGATTAAAGTCAGAATTCTTAGGATACCAAAGACCAAGTGTTGAAGAACCTTTGAGGTATCTTAGAATCCTTTTGACAGTGATAAGGTGAGACATCTTGGGGATGGCTTGATATCTTGCATAAATACATGTGGCAAACATGATATCAGGCCTACTAGTTGTAAGATACATAAGAGACCGAATAAGAGCCCTATATAGGTGTTCAACTACACACTCCCCCTCAAGATTAGGCCCAAGGGAGTGGTTTCTAGCTATGAGTGTCTTAGCAATCTTACAATCTATCATGTTGAATCTTTTAAGTATGTCTTGAACATACTTTGACTAACTTATGAAGATTCCATCTTCAACTTGCTTCACTTGAATGACCAGAAAGAAATTGAGTTCCCCTATGGTACTTATTTCAAATCTGTCCTTCATCAGCTTCTCAAAGTCTTTGCAGAGCTTTGGATTAGTTGAACCAAAGATAATGTCATCTACATACACTTGAACTAGCATTAAGTCATTTCCCTGTCCTTTGATGAAGAGATTTCCATCTATAGTACCCCTTCTATATCTGTGCTTGCAGAGATACTGAGATAGAGTCTCATACCATTTCCTTGGTGGCTGATGCAGCCTATAAAGAGCTTTGTCATGCTTGTAAACATAATCAGGATTATCAGGATCTGCAAAACCATGTGGTTGTTTGACATACACCTCTTCATCAATCACCCCATATAGAAAAGCACACTTGACATCAAGTTTATAGACCTTGAAGTTCTTGGATGCAACAAATGCCAAGAATATCCTAACAGCTTCGAGTCTTGCTACTAGAACAAAGACATCAGTGTAATCACCTGCTACTTCTTGTGTGTACCCTTGAACAACTAGTGTAGCTTTGTTTTTTATGACAATGCCTCTATCATCTTTATTATTCCTAAACACCCATTTGGTTCCTATAGTAGTCTTCCTATGAGGAAGAGCACAAAGGTTCCAAACTTTCTGCCTATTAAATTGAAGTAGCTCCTCTTGAATGGCTTCAACCCAACTTCCATCCTTTAGAGCCTCATTAATTTTCTTTGGCTCTATCTAAGATAAGAAACAAGAGTGAAGATAAACATTTGCTTCATGGGTTTGTCCTCTTATTCTTACCCTTCTGTCAACATCCTTAGTTGAGGGATCACAGCAAGTTGCTGAGAGAGATCTAAATTTGAAAATTTGAGATCTGGCATTGATGCTTCTCCCACTATATCAGCACACTTATCAAGAGAAACTTGATCCAATGAGTGTGTGAGATCATTGATGTTGTCATCTATGGAGTGGTTATCAGCATCAAGAAATTCCCAATCACTGTCACCACAACCATCACTTTCTTCTACATTTGAAGTGTCTTTATCTTGTTGTTGAGCCTCTGAGCTGGAATTTGAAGGCATCTCAGAAGTATCAACTGAATTTGTCATTGTGGTGCTGATAGAAACCCCATTTGCAGAAGTACTTACAACTGAAGCTGAAGATATGTGGCTTGAAGGTCTTCTTAGCTCAAATCTTGGGTCAGGATCACCTGTGGGTAAGATATTTGTAGATCCTGAAACATTCTCACAAGATTTGTTAAAACAGTTGGTAACTAAATCAAGATTAAATAGCCAATCAGGACCAGAACCAGCCACACAGGGTGTGTGTTCATTGAAAGTCACATTGCTTGACTCTTTAATAATTCTAGTTATGAGATTGTATACTCCATAAGCCTTAGCTTGAGAAGAGTATCGAATGAAGTGTCCATCATCTGATTTCTCTGGAAAATTTGGCAATATGATCTTGGGTATTCAAGATGGTGCAAGAACATCCAAATGACCTGAGAAAACGAATGAAAGGTTTCCTCTTATGCCAAAGTGCATAAGGAGTCTTGCCATGAGTCTTAACCACTAAAACTCTATTTTGCACATAGCAGGCAGTGTTGATTGCCTCTGCCTAGAAGGTTATAGGCAGTTTAGAGTCAAACAGCATGGTTCTTGCAGCTTCAATCAGTGTCTTGTTTCTCCTCTCAGCAACATCATTTTATTGAGGAGTCCTGTGAGCAATGTATTGTATTGTAATACCCTTTTCATCACAACATGTATCAAGGATTTGGTTCTTGAATTCAGCTCCCTGATCACATCTTATGGTTTTGACCTTGTGATCACATTGATTCTCAATCTTTAAGATGAAATTCTTCAGAATCTTAGAAGTCTCATCCTTAGATCTAAGAAAAAAGGTCCAAGTGAATCTTGTAAAGTCATCTGTGATCACCAAACAATAAGAGGTCCTTCCTAGACTCATTACACTGGTGGAGCCAAAGAGATCCATATGTAATAAGTGTAGGGGATTAATTATGGAATTTCTTTCCTTTGGCTTATGAGATACCTTGTGTTGCTTCCCCTTTAGGCATGCAACACAATGGTCATCACTTGTAAACTCTTTCTTTGGTATTCCAGTTACTAAATCATTCTTTATTAGTTTATTCATGTTTTCAAAGTTTACATGGCACATTCTTTTATGCTAGAGGAAAGACTCATCATTATTTGCTTTAGACAGAAAGCATGAAACTTCTCCTGAGGGAGATGTTTCTTCAAAATCCATCTTGTACATGTTCCCTTTCCTGGGGCTCTAAGCAGGATGTGCTCATGAGGAATGACCAACCCGGGCTTGAGAACAATGCACTCATGCTCAGTGAAGAGCATGTTATGACTCTGATCATAAAATTGGGATATACTTAGAAGATGTACCCAAGCTCCTTGACAACGTTTACCTTCTCAATGCTGAGCTTACCATTTCTGACCTTGCCCCTTCCTGTAATATAACCTCATGCATCTCCCCCAAAAGAAACTGGTCCTCCATCAATTCTTTCAAACTTTTAGAGTAGTGACCAATTGCCTATCATGTGCCTTGAATAGCCACTGTTAATGATCCATACATTTATGGTTGTCTTGAGCTATTCATACACAAAAGAGATTGTTAGGGACCGTGTACGGACGGAGTACTAACTGATTCTACGTTTAAACCGGATCAAATAGTGCGGAATCCTATTTGATTGGCGATCCAATCAGTGAGAACGATAACCCGATCGATATAAGATTGAACTAAACGTTAAGAACGAATAGGAATTGATCAGGAACAAACTATGAACTTGGACAGACTGTTTAGGACGCTCTTGACGGCTAGGGTTTATGTGTATTCAAAATATCTCTTCAAGTGTTTTGTTTTTCCATGAATTAGGTGGTATTTATAGGTTAGTGGTTTTCATTCGTACGACTGAACCATTAGCATGGTTCAGTCATGCGACTGAATCATGCAATTGAGTCATATGCACGACTGAAGGTTCAGTCGTGCGACTGAGTCAATCTTATGTCTCAATCATACGAATGATTTAATCTCCTGGTTCAGTCGTGCGACTAGTCCATAAGCATGATGTATTCATGCGTATGGTCCATAAGTATGGTCCATTAGCATGAATAATCACTCGACTAGGTTGAATATAATACTCAATCATTATTGACTTAGAATTGTGTACAACAACCTCAAACCTATATAAGAAGTTCATACATATGAGTCAAAGATAAATAAACATCAAATCATATATCATATTTCATTACTTAGTCAAATTAAATATGTAAGACATGAAAGACTTTTACAATTAAGCACATAAACTAGGAACACATGTATCTACAAACTCCCCCTTGGACCTAGTTTACCCTATTCTCTAACATTCTTCACATGTTCTTGGAACTTCTTGTACTTCTCTTCTCTTGTGACTCCTGCATGTATCTCAAATGCAAAACAGAGCCGTATAATATGTTGGAATTGAAGAGCTTGTACAATGTCTTGCGTGTCATAGAACAGTGGCCACTTGTATAGGGTGTAGACATCTTCTACAGACAAGTTAGTAAACCACATTGGGTCAAATACCCTAATAGTCTCTATATTCCCATCTATGTTCAAAACTATGACTGCTTCCCATGTCCTCCAGTCATAATACCACCATTTGAAGTGTGGAGCGAAGTCATGAGGCATTTCTCGTAAGGGAATCTTGGACATTGTGTGCGGGGACTCCACTTCAACATAACTTTAGGCTTTCCAGATATAGGATCAACTTCAGACTTATGAATTGTGAAGTCGGCTGGATCAGTAAACATCCGAGCATGTTCTTGACGAAAGGATAAACAACAGCAAAAACCAAGAGACAATCAATAACACGAACTATAATTGAATGGTTTCATTGATAAAACCTAACGATTACAAGCTCGTTACAACATAAGAATCAAGATTCTTGGCAAGGGGAGATCGAGCATGATCTCCCCTCTCATCCGGTAGCTCTAGGCTCCCGGGCAGACTCCCTCTCAAATCCTTCTCCTCTCTACACATTGAAACTGGTATATATAGGCCTCGGCCCATATTAGATGCGACTGGGCCCATTCGTGCGATTAGACCATGCGTATAGTTCAATCGTACAACTGGACCATGCGTATGGTTCTATCGTACGACAGGACCATACTTGTGGTTCAGTCTTATGAATGTCCCAATCGCATCTCTCAGTCGCACGACTGGTCCATTAGTATGGCTCAGTCGTACGCCTGAGTCTTATTCGCATATGCTCCTACGTATGACCCAGTTTCATGTGTTTACAACATATCAGGTGTATTACATTAAGTCTAGACTATTCTACAAACGACGAACACACTATATATGACTATATATGATCCAACAAATTCCCCCTTGGACGTTGCTTGCGAATAGTAGATAACACCTCTTACAATCTTCAGTCAATCTTTGCTCTGGTTGCCAATAGAATCAAACGTAAAACCATATTAGCCAACGTTGTTGATCGGTCAGGTTGCTACAGTATCCCTGAAAATGAATTTAGGCACAACAGCTTTCGTTTACTTTGCAGAACACCATCATAGCAGCAAGATTCCTCATATTACTGATTTTTCTAGATAATGACATGAACAATTTTCCATTGCTTCAATCTTCACACAGGCTAACTTGATTAACATTAACAACAGCAAAAATTCCCCCTCACATTCAGCATATCCCAATATATAAAAGTTGTGCTCTCTTGGCTTCTTCATACGGTGTATTAGGCAAAAGGTTGAAGGTTCCAATCCACAGCTGACAATCTCAAACAAATCAGCATGCACGAAGATTCATCATCGGAAACCGGCTCACGTCATCACTTTCTAATTGCGTCTTTACTTTCTTTATACATGGATTCCCCCTAAGAATGAGAATCCTCTCTGTGCGGATAGATATAACTTGATTGGCCCATAAATAGTCAGATGCTCCTGACTATCCCACAAAATCATCACCGACTACTGCCATCTTATCTTCTCTCTTTCGTGTTCCAAATACGTTCACCTATTCTGGAAGTCCGACGAATAATGGGGTATACATCGAACTTATTTGACAAAAGAACCTCAGGGTGAATATGCTTTGCTCATCCTCAAATCTGTGCAAGAAGCAGTTCCAGACTCTTTTGTTTTGGTCTGGAACAAATGCGGATGAGTCAGTGAGGGTGGCTCATTCGTGCGATTGAACATACGACTGGTCCAGTCGCACGATTGAACATACGACTGGTCCAGTCGCATGAATGGTCTATTAGCATGGTCTAGTCGTACGAATGGTCCATTAGCATGGTTCAGTCGCATGAACGGTTCTACACGCAGATTTTCAGATATGCAGCCGCCAGGGCTGCCCAAAACCCTAATCTGACGAATTTTACGTGAACTGAAACAAGATAGGCATCATCAGATTCGCAAGGGTGATAGGAACGTGGTTTCGAGTTTGATTTTAACATAGAAACAACACACGTTACCAAATCAGAGCAAAACACGAAGAACACTAAGTGAGTTTAACGTCAAGAATCTGAAATAGATCCAGAAATCAAGAGCTCGGGTTGCTAGAATGATTGTTAGATCATTCCAGCTGTAACTGGCTCTGATACCAATTGTGAAGTCGGCTGGATCGGTAAACATCCGAGCATGTTCTTGACGGAAGGATAAACAACAGCAAAAACCAAGAGACAATCAATAACACGAACTATAATTGAATGGTTTCATTGATAAAACCTAACGATTACAAGCTTGTTACAACATAAGAATCAAGACTCTTGGCAAGGGGAGATCAAGCATGATCTCCCCTCTCATCCGGTAGCCCTAGGCTCCCGGGCAGACTCCCT
>BJCM01266405.1:8837-40637 GCA_018326385.1 Flaveria bidentis | reverse complement strand
CTTGGTTTTAATGGAATACCAAAGAGCCATCATCAACAAATAAAGCATTGTTCCTAAAGACCAAGCAAAAGGGATAGAGAGAATCACACATTTTAAGACAGAAAATCTAGAGTCAGATATGAAGAATTCTACTAGACCCTGCCTCATCAGCCCTCTCCAACCCTTAATTTCCCATCCCACAATACAGTACCACAAAGAAATAAAAGGCTCAAGATTTAAGCAAATATAGTATTGGGATTGTCCCCACCAGATAGCTTTTTTGCCTACAAATCTAAGAAAATATGTAATGGATCTGGTGGGGATCACCTGCCTTTTGTCTCCCTGGTTAAGACCAACAACTGGCCATATCACTCTTCTAAATCCCTTCTCAAAGTTCAGTGTCAATATAGGGCGTTTATGGAGAAACAACCCAGTATCAACCAACAAATGAGTTTTCCTATGAGACCAAGAATATAGGTAGTAGCAATATTGCATTTCAATGCAGACAGACAATCTATAAATAACAAATAGAGCACCTGCCATACCCTTCCACATTTTCCCTCCCCAATCCATATATGTCCCAACCCTGTGAGTACACACAATAAAAAGTAAGGCCCAAGAATAGAGAGGACACAGGAAAAAAGGTTGCAGCCACCAATTTTCAGCTCTGCCTATCATGCTAGAAAAAATATCAAAAGAATTGGTGAACTGCTCCATCCTTATAACTCCCAGTCATGAAATGTGTGACCAAGTATCACGTATTCATGTATCATCATAAATAGTTTGCGAGTACAGATTTAACTTTTTAAGAAAATGTGGTTGATACATGCAAACTCTGTAGAAATATAAAAATAAAGAAATTGGTTTTGAACTTGTAAAGATGTATTTTTTGATGATGTGTTCATGACTATAGCGGATTGAATTATGAATATAAAAAATATCATTTTTCTTCTTTCTAAATGCTATAATACCATAACTATAACTTTTGTTGACAAATAATAAATTCATCAATAATGAAAGTCTCTGTTATTTAAAATCACTTTTTTAAAAGAAATACTATCACATAATATTGGTTTTAAATAAAGGGTTATTGAATTTTAATAATCTTAATTTTTATTTATTGGTCGGGATTAATCATAATTTAGAAAATATTTACAGAAACTTTTAACTTTAAGTTTATTTTTCTTCAACAATTTTTTACTAATAGAGAGTTAACACCTGTTAGTTTTTTTGAAACTTTAAGTCAATTTTCAACTTCACCACCGCTCAACCTTTATTAGATCTTTCTTTAGGCGTCTAGCATTCATCGTCACTTGAAGTCCACCTTTAACAAGTAAGGTGGTTCAAATCAGAAGGTGAAAATTAACAGGTTTTAAGTTGTAAAAGTTTCAGATAGGCGGGCCCGGCAGTTGATTTCAACTTTTGGTTTAGTGTTTGACCATATAAGTAGTTCAAGTCATCAAAAAATTAACGGTGTTAACACCCAGTTAGTAAGGGATCGTTGCTGAAAAATAAGCTTAAAGTTGTGAGTGTCTGTAAGCATTTGTTAAATTGAGATTAATTCCGGCCAATACCTAAAAGTTTGGATTATTAAAATCCACTAAGCCTTAAATAAACATAATTGGTGTCAATAAGTTTCGAAACCAACAATACAACTACTAGAGTCATAGATGGTATTCTCATTCAACGCACGAGTTCTTCAATGCATAAAGTTTTGATCATTGAGGAGGCATACATTTCAGAGAGCATTAAAGACTATTTTAAGAGCATAATACTCATCATATAGACCTCACTATGAGCATGATGTCTAATGATTAATAGTGCAACTAATATACCAGAGTATATAGAGTTTGATATTGGTAATAAAAAATGAGCACATCATGTGGCAATATGTTGCAACATTGGGCGTGTGTGGACACTAACATATTGACTAACAGAAACAAAACCGTGGGGCATGCTAGCTCTATAACTTGAACTCTAATAAGCCATCATCAATGGCGTCAACGATGGCTGCTCTTCGTCTTCCTGCTTCTCTCGCTGCATCTTTCAATTCTCCAGCAAGAAGACGAAGGCTCCAACTCAACTTACATCATCCGCTTCTTCGCCAATCTCTAATTAGTCTTCCAAATTCGCTTCCAAAGTGCTTACCTACTCGCATTTTTCCTATAACTTGCCGTTCGAAAACAACTGATCATCATCATCATCATCATCACTGTCACCATGGGCACCACAATCATTGCCATCATGATGGTGGTGAATTCAAGCTTACAGAATCACAGTTAGCGTTTGCTGAATTTGCGAAGGCGATTAAGTGGAGTGACCTTGCTGACTTGTTGAGGGAACATTTGGAAGTGTGTTGTTTGTCCACTGTGTTGCTTTTAGCGGCGACCACGAGTCCTTACTTGGTGCCCAAGGCTTCTGTGAAGCATGTTCAACATGTTCTAGCTCTTGTAGCTTTCCCTCTTGTTGGGGTAATTGTTTCTTTCTAATTTGCTTCCTTAAATCTCATGTTTCTGATTATGATTGCTATATAAAGGGAAGAGGGAATATAATGTAAGAGGAGAATACTTTTAGGTTGTCTGAAAGGTATCTCTGTTGCAGTAATTGTTACGGTTAGACGGTTATTATCTATTGTTTCTTGTTGGATTTGTGTGTCTAACGCTAAACATATGACATGACATCATTAGTAATGGCATATACTTTTATATGGCACAGACTTGATAAAAATTATTAACAACTTATATGAATATCATTTAATCGCATTACTATTTAGTTATATAATATATTCAGATAAGATAAAACCTCTGATTGTTATTTAAAAATATATTAATAGTAGTTTAAAAACATATTAGTAGTAGTTTAGAAACCTATCTATAACACAAGTTGAAAAGAGCGGTGATGAACTAATGCAGATGGTGGTGTGTGGTAGTTGTGACAAGAAGTGATGGTGGATTAATGGTGGTGATTGAGATGAGATTGATCAGAAAAGAAAATAAGAAAGAAGAATTATAAAGCAGTCAAGTTATTTGACAAAACAAATTAACGACTGTTTGACCGAGTGAAGAAACAAATTATGTTTTTCCAAACCTAAGAATTAATTTTTAATCTCGAGAACAAAATGTAAAATTTGACTAAACCTAATAGACAATCAAAGTAATTTACTCTACATTTTATTTGAAACAACTTGTCATGAAAAAATTATAATTACTCATTAGTTTTTTTTCTCTGAACTCCTAATTGAATCACTAAAAACCCTTATTTTTGTTATGTGTAAGACTTAAATTCAAAAATTGTTTTTTCATGTATTTTTAGTAAACTAATAATCATTGTTTGATTAGTAGCTAAAAAATGAGGACCATTACGTGGCGGATATGATGCGAACATTGGGCGTGTGGCCATTAACATAATCGACAAAGCTGAAACACTAGCGTGGGGCATGGTGCTACGGCAGCTCTATAGATGGATCCATCGTCAATGGCATCAACCACTAATCTCTCTTCTTCACCATCAATGGCTCCTCTTCGTCTTCCTATCCCCCTCACTGTATCTCCTAACTCAACTAGAAGGCTCCGAGTCAACTCACTCCACCCCCTTCTTCCCAAATCCCTAATTTCCCCCCCAAATTCCCTTCCAAAACCCTTACCTACTCGCATTTTCCCCACTACTTGCCATTCCAAGACCACCGATCACCACCACCATCATGATCACAAGATTAACAGCCACGAGCATGATCATGATCATGATCATGGTCACGGTCACGGTCACGGTCACAGTCATCATCACCATCACCATCACCATCACCATCACCATCATAACGGTGGTGAGTTCAAGCTTACGAAATCTCAGCTTGCGTTTGCTGATTTCGCCAAGGCGATCAAGTGGACTCACCTTGCTGACTTCCTGAGGGAGCATTTGGAGCTCTGTTGTGTTTCAACTGCCTTGTTTTTAGCTGCTGCTGCGTGCCCTTATTTGGTTCCCAAGGCTTCTGTGAAGCCTGTTCAACACGTTTTAGCTCTTGTTGCTTTCCCTCTTGTTGGGGTAGTTGTTTGTTCTTTGAATTCTGTGGATATGTTTTTATGTTTCTAATTATGATTGCATATCTCCTTTAGTTTCACGATTTGGGGTATTGCGTTTAAATGTGAAACGGTTTTCGATAATTTGAGGGTTAGGGTTTTCGTTGACAAATTGAGTGATGGCATTTAGGAGAATCTAACCGAGACAGTAGTTCTTATTTGAATAGCATTATGTTAAGGCATACTGAAGGATCATATGTCTACAAGTGTTATTATACATTTAGTCAAATCTTCCATTACAAAGAGGGGTGTAATGATACAAGTTGTATATATGTTTAAGTTGAGAAACCCTTTTTGTAGCTTGTGTTTGTTTGATTGCCGTTTGATACCTAACTTGTATTGGCAAGAAATCAATCCGTTTAAATGACTAGGATTTATTTTATTCTCCCATTCTTGTTCTCATTCTCTGTGCACACCTGTTATTGGAAGTTATTTCGCTTTGTTAGGTCATTAACGACTGCTTAAGGTTTTCTTTGTTCTTTATGTCAGGTGTCGGCATCATATGATGCACTGCTAGATATTGCTGGTGGGAAAGTTAATATTCATGTATTAATGGCACTTGCTGCATTTGCATCTGCATTTATGGGGAACGCACTAGAAGGAGGCTTGCTTCTAGCAATGTTTAATTTGGCGCATATAGGTACTCCCTTCAGTTAGTTATTTTTTAGATGGTATATGTTGTTTGCTGTTTGGCTAACATATGAAAAGAAAAAAAAAACTGCAGCTGAAGAGTACTTCACTAGCCGATCAAAGGTTGATGTGAAGGAGTTGAAAGAAAACCATCCAGAGTTTGCCCTTGTGCTTGAAGTTAACAACCAAAAGTTACTAAATTTTTCTGATTTAAAATACCATGAGGTCCCTGTTAATGAGTTAGAAGTTGGATCATTTATCTTGGTCAGAGCTGGAGAGGTATGTGTATGAAGTTGCTGAGATATTAGATATTTTATATGATGACCTATTGAAAAAATTGTTATGACTTGTTGAAAGTGCAATAATTTTGGTTGGTATTTTGGTCAGTCGGTTCCTGTAGATTGTGAAGTTTTCAGAGGTAGGTCAACAATCACAATTGAGCACTTGACTGGTGAAGTGAAACCAGTAGAAAGAGATGTTGGTGACAGCATTCCTGGCGGTGCAAGGAATATAGATGGTATGATGATTCTCAAGGTATTTGTTTCTCAACTATTCTCAAGTCTATGTTTCATGATATACTTTTTTTTTTCTCTCTATATGTATGAATTGTGGGTTCCTCATCAGAAAGTAACTTTAACTAGGAATGTTACTTAACAGACAAAGAAGACATGGAAAGAATCTATGCTGAATAAGATAGTGCAACTGACCGAAGAAGCTCAACAAAGGAAACCAAAGCTTCAAAGGTGGTTGGATCAGTTTGGTGAGAATTACAGCAAGGCAGTTATCTTTCTATCAGTTGCAGTTGCCCTCATTGGCCCCGTTCTTTTCAAGTGGCCATTCTTCAGTACTCCAGGTAATGTGATGTCCATAACTTCATCTAAAATGAATATTACACCTTATGTTCCTATTTTATATGTAAAATCATCTAGTGTGTTCTTTGTTTTAAATTATGTACTTGTGTAGCTTGTAGGGGTTCATTTTACAGAGCATTAGGGCTCATGGTTGCAGCATCACCATGTGCTTTGGCTGTGGCTCCCTTGGCTTATGCAACTGCAATCAGTGCCTGTGCCAAAAAGGTACTCACCTTTTTATGGATTTTACTTAAAGTCATCCGTCTCATCATGAATCCCGCCCATCTTGCCTCCTGTTTCTGTTTGAGGTTTGAGAAATCTGTTTGTGTAGGGAATATTGCTGAAGGGAGGACATGTTTTTGACTCTCTTGCTTCCTGTCACACCATTGCATTTGACAAGACAGGGACATTGACAACAGGGGAGTTTATGTGCAAAGCAATTGAGCCCATACATGGACATGAAGCCTCCACATCTTGTTGTGTGCCCACCTGTGAGAAAGAAGCCCTTGCTGTTGCTGCAGCTATGGAAAAAGGCACCACTCACCCAATCGGAAGGTATTCCTTGTTGAATGTCATGTTCCTTTCTTTAAAACACACTAAGCCAACCACTGTTTGTTATATTGTAGGGCGGTCATAAATCACAGTCAAGAAAAAGAGCTTCCTGCTGTTTATGTTGAAAGCTTTGAGAATCTCCCTGGTAGAGGCCTTTTTGCTACACTATCTAGCATTCAGGTAGTGACTAACTGAATCTTTTTTAATTTTTCAGTCATCTGTTTTACCGTTCTAATTATTATTATTATTTTTTATCTTTTGTTTGGTTATAGCCAGGTTTTGGAGGGCGCCAAGAGTTAAAGGCATCACTTGGTTCTGTTGAGTACATTACATCACAGTTCAACTCTACATCTGAATCACAAAAGATTAAGGATGCAGTAATCAAGTCTTCATATGGAACTGACTTGGTTCGTGCTGCACTCTCTGTTAACAACAAAAAGGTCACACTTTCTTGGATCATATCATTTTTAGAACATATATAATTAAAATTTTGAATGAAAAGACAATTTACTTGAATTAAACAATCAACATGCAGGTGACTTTGTTTCACTTTGAGGATAAACCTCGAATCGGGACAAAAGATGTCATCTTGGAATTAAAAGAAAAAGCAAAGCTTCATGTAATGATGTTAACTGGTGACCATGAGCTTAGTGCACGTAGGGTTGCTAATGCGGTTGGCATTGATGAAATTCATTGTAGCTTAAAGCCCGAGGATAAGCTCAATCATGTCACCAACATCCCTAGAGATACAGGTCGTAAATCTATATCTTTACTTCCTCAAAATTACCAGCCTAAGTATAAAAATTATATTTTAAAAATTAATATGTTTAGTCTTGTTACAGGAAGAGGTCTGGTGATGGTTGGTGATGGTATAAATGATGCCCCAGCACTTGCTGCTGCTACAGTTGGTGTTGTGCTAGCTCAACGTGCTAGTGCAACTGCTATAGCTGTTGCAGATATATTACTACTTCGAGATAATATTTCTGGTGTTCCATTTTGTGTTGCAAAATCTCGCCAAACCACCACCCTGGTACCTTTTATTATGTCACTATATTTCACTCAAATAATTAATTGTGTACTTATTTTAGTTTACTCCCTTTTTCTTGCAGGTGAAACTCAATGTTGCACTAGCCTTATGTAGCATTATGATGGCATCCCTTACTTCAGTTATGGGATTTCTTCCTCTGTGGCTTACGGTATGAAACTACTTGCAAAGTCTTGTATAAAATATATTTTATGTCAATTGGCTAATACGAATATACACTTGTAAATTTGCAGGTTCTTCTACATGAAGGAGGGACTCTTCTTGTTTGTCTCAATTCTATTCGTGCTCTTGAGGAGCCATCATGGTCATGGAGAGCGGATATTCTAGAAACTTTCAATAAATTCAAGTCTATGCTCACCTCCATCACTAAAAACACCCCAACAATCCAGGCTGCACCCTCCTAAAGACAGCAACCATTTTAGTTTTAGGTACATTCTACTGCAACTATTTAGGCTACACTTTTCTTTTCATGTAAATTATGCACAAATTTTTGTTATTCAACAGCAATTAAATAAATAAAACTGAAATCATCGCGTCTCTGTCACTATCATGTAATTTTTCTAATGTTCATTTCTGTTTATTTATTTGAAAGTCAAATGGAGGTTTGATTTTTCTAGTCAACCCCATTAATGAAAACAAAGCAGTTAGTTGCTGAAATCACAAGAAGGTAGATGGTGATGATGAAGACACATAACCTTCCATATATTGCTGTTCCTTTGTCACAGCTTAAAGTTATAACACTTCGCCTTTTGAAGATTGTAAAATCTTTTTCTTTTGGATGGTTATGTAGCTAAAGCAACTAATTTTCTTTACTTTTATGACTGAATTGATTATCTGCATTTTGGTCTTATTTTTAGGGTAGTTTAGATATTTGGCACTTGGCTAGATAATTAGGACCATTTTTTTAGCCATATTATATGAATGGATTCAACTGAAGTATCTTTGACCCAAAGCACTATGGAAAGATTTTTTGATGATCCGAAATTGGTTGTGTGATTTTTACTTAATGCTCCTCATCTTTTACAAAATCAGTTATTTCATCTGTCATCTTTTTTTATTTATAATTTAATAGGAGGGTACGTTAGACTATCCATGTGAAACGTATGTGTAAGGGGTAGAAAGATGGAAAGGTGAAGTGATAGTTTAGTTATAATGATCGTACATGATGCAGTGAAAGTTGTACACTTTGACCAAAAGAAAAAAAGGTTCCGTGTGGGTTTCAACTGCAATCAGATCATCATAACCAGCCTTTAACTGTCTGGTTTGGTATTACCTTTCAACTTCTCAACAAACATTTTTTATTGGTTATATAGCGAATAATTGGGAAATAACATTGTAGAGATGTTTGTTTGTGTTTGACATGGCGTTTAATGTTAGTTTTGTATTGTTTAACAAGTAATGATTGGGTTACGTGGATAAGATTGTATTGAGATCCGAATTTGAAAGGGACAAATAGACGAGTGAAAACGACATACATCAATTAATGTTTTATTTGAGGATTATTTTATTGAAAACTTTTACCTTTAGACTTTAACAAAACACAGGTTGATATAAGTTATAAAGAGCAGAATGTAATTAATCTACGAATATTAACCAAAAATTTGAAAAAAGGAAAAAGAAAAGGTAAAAATGAAGGAAGGCTGATCAACCTGTGAAGCAATTCAAATGAAATTGGTATTTAAATTGGTTCAAATGAAATCGGTTTACACAGGGCATTCGTGGGTGTAATTGAATACAAGTATGGCCACCGAGTGTTGTTATCTAGGAAGAAAAAGAATGGACCCATCTTTAAATTAAACCATTCAAATCTATGTTAGGTGTCAAAAGCGTGTAAGATTCAAGATTGTATTCAAATCTGCAAGCTGTACTTCACTCTATTATTAACCATTCATCACATAATCTAATCTATAATTGGTGGGAGTTAGGGCACAACATAATTGAGTGAGTCCTATAATTGAGATTTAACCTTGCTCACACTAAAATTAGGTTGCGAGTCTTAGCCTCACTTAACTTAAAAACTCTTCCAGATGAATATTGTTCATGTTTCTATACTCTTTGATTTAATACTCTCTTCATATAAAATTTTTTCTAGTTTCTTCAAGCACCCACCACAAAAGATGCAATTTTTGTGCTTTTTATGAGATTTCGTAAAAACCCCATGATCATGATCAGACAAAATCAAACAAAAAAAAAAAAGTAAAATCAAGAGTGAGGAGGACATGGTTCAATTTTATTTTATTTTTTTGATATTTTTTTATCTCGAACTCACGACTTTTAAAAGATCAAATTAACCCATTTACTGTACAAAATTATTTCACTTCTTGTTGGGCAATATTTGAACCCGAAGATCTATAACGAATGATTAGACATCATCGTCTCCACTGATTCACATTTCCAATTGTTTCTTCAAGTAATCCGATCATCATCTTCTGTTGATCATCAGCCACCAACAAATTTAATCTACACACACAAACACTAATCGATCTTGTTAACCCCAACCGTATTCGACACCGCCGGCGCCACCGTCGCCGCCGCCCTAAACCCATCGCCACCGCCACGTACAGGCTGTTGCAGATCTACACCACTAATGTAATTCCTCACCTCCATCCTAATCATCTCCTGCATCACCGCCAAAAACTCCGAATTAAACGCCGTAAACCCCTTCTCCGGCGCCTCAATCGCCGCCGCAGGCGGCCCTAACACCACCGTCGCCGGTTTCGGAACCGGCGGAGCATGCGCGACCGACGTCGTTTCAATCGAATCGGCTCCGGGAAGCGATAGACTCAGCGACGTCGGCGGATCGGCGACGGTGACGGCGGCCCTCGCCACCGGTCGGTACACCGGCGACGACGAGATCGCCGGAGCACCTGAATCGCTGACGTCGGATCCCGACGGACTACCCGGGGATAAATGAAAACCCGAAACGGGCACACCCGACCCGGTACTGACGGATCGTTTCAACGACGGTTGTTGGATTGAAAACTCGTTAAACTCCTCATTCGTCATGGAACAACACTTCCTCTTCAAAGTGGAGTTCCAGTGGTTCTTAATGGCGTTATCGGTCCGACCCGACAGCAATCGGGCGATGGTGGCCCATTTGTTCCCGAATCGGGCATGGGCCCGGAGAATGGTGTCATCTTCCTCCGGCGTGAAGGCACGGTGCTCCACCTCCGGCGAGAGCTGGTTGCACCACCGCAGGCGGCAAGATTTGCCGGATCTACCGGGGATCGATTTGCTGACGAGAGACCAGTTTCTCGGACCATGTTTCTCCACGAGTTGTTGGAGCATGTGGTCTTCTTCGGGGCTCCATGGGCCTTTGATCCGATCCATTTGAAGGTTTGAAGGTTGCAGTTATGGTGGGGTTTTGTGCGAAGGTGGAGAGTGCAGAAATGGTGGTTTTTATATAGGGTGGAGGGGGGTGATGGGAGTGAAGGTCACAGGCTGTGAGTTTAGCAGGAGGTTGTGTTTGGGATACAGCTGGCTAACGAACACGCGTCGAAATATGGTCATGAGCCCGTTTACACCCTCATGTTGTTAAAAATCACAAGAATCGTATTCTAGTTTTCAGAAAATGATAAATCTTTGTGTCGTGTCTGTTTATAAATAACGTCGTATTTAATTTAATTGGTTTTCATCAACGTTAGTATCTGTATTTCAAGTTATTCAACTTGCTTAAGGATGTGGATTAACGTAACCTTTGTGCAATATAATTTACTTGTTTTAGTTCATTAGACTTTCTTTCTTTCTTCTTTTAAATATCCTCTCTAACATTTATGGGGATACATATATCATATAGTGGCATGAATCTATTATATGGTTGGTTGTTATACTGTATAAAACTACCGTCTGACTTCAACATACGTTCTTCAAACATTATCTGTTATACGATCGTCTGTATCTATGATACGATTGGTCAAGTCTACCTTTTTGTGTCCCATCTTTTTATACAATCATCTAACTATATTCTATCCCTAAGTACAAGAAAAGATAAGATGTACAGAGACGACAAATTATTTTAGGGATGAACTTATTTGTTGATTTGATATTTAAAAAATCTGATGAAAATTACAAAAACAGTATAAAGAAACCATTATATATCATATCACACAATCACAAGTTAAAAGTGATTACATAAACCTGGCACATTTACTTTTATGTGTGTTTCAATGTAATTTCATTCAAACTTATTTGTCTGTTATAATGTACAAATCATCGTCACACTAATATACAAGTTGTCAAAATCACTTTAGTGTTTCATTTTCTTTTTACGCTTTTTGTTTTTCTATTACAGCTCATAAAATATGATGTTTCTATAAAATTCCGGATTTACATTGTAGCTTGTTTATCTTTATTACTTTTTCGAAGCGCTTTTTTTTTACTTTTGTCACATCATTTTTACATACGTTTTGGTATTTAAAAGGGCTGCTACCACCTCATCAAGTTTAAAAAATATAAGACCGTTGGATTAAAATAGAAGATAGAGCATGTCATATTGTATACAGCCCTATTCCTAAGTAATTAACTACTTTTATATAAAAAAAAAGATAAATAAAAAAGGTTGAAGGAAACATATACCGACCGTTGAAAAAGGAGACGGAAAAATAACAGTTGATGCATGATCCATGACATAAGTAAAGTATGTTTGAGTTTGACTGATGGATTGAATAAACGCCAGCCTGGGCGCCTTCTTTCTTTTCCTCCTTTGGCTTAATGACGAAACCATTACTAACTTTTTTATTATTTGTTTAATTTATCTAAATCTTATTTTAACATGCACATGTTTTTTTAACAGATCATTACGTTTCAATTATTTCCGTTATTAAGTCACTTTTATTTATTAATTAATATATATATGAACTAACTATATGCATAACAAATAGGATGACGTAACTTCATGTTATGTTATTTAAGTGTTTTAGTGGTACATTAAAGTCACTGGAATTGAAGTTTCTTTTGTTTTTCTTGAATCATTAATTTTCATTATTTATTCTTCTTTTCTGTTTTATCAATGATAACAAAAATAAAAGTAAAGGACTTAGTTGAAACATATATATGAATCTTATCATGAAGAAAATTTAATTAAACAATAACCGCACTTTATGATTTTCAATATACCTCATATATATTTAACATCCGATCTCTCATACAAACTAGTATTAATCGTTTTAGTCAAGAGAAGCTTAGTGGTTTGTTTTTTGTTGGTCGAGTGAAAACTCTTTAAAAAGTCACACATTCTTATGTTATTCTCACCGGAATACGTTTAACTGTATTGTTTTTCTCTCATCTTCAACTAATACACTCCAAACATGCCTAGACACTTACCACTTCTAATGTGGTTATCTAATATTCTAAAACAACACCATTGAAAAGGAATGAACGCCTCCCCAATAGGTATGCTTGGATGTGGTTGCTAAAGCATGGATGGTGCAACTAGAGTAACAACAACATTTGCTCCATGACCCAAATGCATGTCTTATTGAACCTCTTATTCAAAGTTTCTCTATTCATCGTGCAATTAGAATAGTATGAGTTATGAAAAGAATTTTAAGTTTTTTAGAGTGTAAGGTTAATCTTACACAAATTTAATTGAACTTTTTTCCATAGTTGATGTTAAAACCTAAACTTTTTTACTAATAGTAAACATATAACTCAAACATACAATCTTTTAAACTTAAACCATAAAGGCGTGACTTTGACAAACTACAAAAACTATTCATGTAAATAACTCTCTAGATTTTATACCAACTTAACTTTTTATAAATTATAAAATATAAATTTGCACCAACTTTGTAATATTTAACATACACACGTAAATTAACAATACACAACTAAGGATACTTTAAGCTTTTAACTTTCAGAATTACCTAATTGATCCCATGATGATCGATAAGTGTATTTCATATTTTCAAACTGAGAAAGAAATTCTTGAAGTCTAATTATATAGTCTACAACTATATCAACTTTGGATGTGCAACGAGATATCTTTCTCAATATTAATATTGGCTCTTCCAAAGATACGCTTACACATACTAAAACACCCTATTGTTTTAATTGTTTAAATCATTTTATATATATTCCTGATAAAAAGAAGATGATAACATAATAAGCTACATATTTGTAACCTATAAAAAAATTGTATATGTTATACATATGTAACTCATACATTTACATATGTAACTCATACTTACATGGGTAAATTAAATAAACTTGTATACGTTACATATGTGTAACACATACTTTTACAAATTAAATAAACTTGTATACGTTACATATGGGTTACATGCATATAACTCTTACATACACAATTTATGAGAAACCATATGTTATGAGAAACCATAAGTTATGAGAAATCTGTAAAAGTATAGGTTACGTGTATGTAACTCGTGCTTACATACATCTAAGTAGTAACACATGGTTTTCATAGTTTTATCATATGGTATGATTTTCTCGTGAACACTACCATGTATATATGTATGTATGTATTTATCATCTAGTGTATTTAAATTTGATTTATGGTTGTAATCAGTTTTACTTACATAGATATCATTCGATTAGCACGATGTGTGCACATTAAGGATGTCTTTTGCATCACAACCAAGATTTTTTGTACTTAACTAATTCAAGTACCATCTACCACAAAATTCAAGCCTAATCATGTGTCTTATTAAGATCTTTGTCACATTTTTAATAATAACTAGTCACTTTTTACAATAACCAGAATGCGTGTACACACTAATCTTTTATTTTTTTTAGGTTGTGGTATACTTTAACAAATTGATCGTGCCATTTCCTTGGTCAATACAAATTTGAAAATGTATTTTAGTTAGAACCTCATATAATACAGATTTGAAATCACCAATAACCAACGATGATCACCAAGGGCCTACCCTATCAAAAGCGGTCACATAGTAATAACATCTCAAAAATATGTGAGTGGTAGTCCGAGGAAGGCAAAAGAACATCTGGTTGACAATATGATAAGTCTATATCATAAGAAACAATAAAAGGAATGAGCAATTAAATTTAACACTATAACAAAACCATAATTCTAGACTAGGAGGACATGATGGGTTAATATCCCTAAGCACAAGCTAAAGATAACTCAAGGTCAAAGTATTTCTTCTACAAATAGGTCGTGCAATTCTCTTGATTTTGTACCAATTCAACTATTCAAGTACTCCTCTAAAGTTTACTAATATTATAGAAGGGAAGAAAACGGTCATATTTATTACACTTTTTTAACGGCATGAAGAATATTTATATTTTTAAATTTAAAATCAATCTTTTGTTAATTTTCTCTTCATAAAACTAGTCCTAGATTATTTGGACATCACAACAGTTTTTTGGACGCCCTAAACCTAACAAATTTAGTCATGTCACATTAGTCTGGTAATGACCCCATACGACTCCTGCAATGTCATACAAGTCGTATATGGTAAATATTACATTTTTTAACCTTGATGAGCGCTTTATATATAAGTACACATATCAAATAATATTACGTGTAGATATACTTTGCAAAGATATAGAGTAATACGTGTCAAATACATAAAGCATATAACAAGCAATATTATATCGGTAAAATAATCCGCATGTGTACTAAAGAATCTTACGTCGTGTCAATGTCCAGTGCATATTACTCGAGCCATGACGTCAGTATATCGACCTTCAGAAAGTAAGAACTCACATATTTCTTAACCTAGTCGTGACCACAAGTCCAATCTACTATAAAAAATGAAGAATTGTAAAGATGTTCCTAATACTTTTACAAGTGGGCGTCATTTTAACCTGGGGACATCACCCTAAAACTAACACATATATATGATCAATATTGAAAAGGATAAGCTAATTGGAACCTTTTATTTAATATAATTTAATTTGATTTAAAATTTTAGTTTAATTTTATAATGTGGAAATTAATAAAAGGAGGTCGTACCGTACCAGACTTTACAGCTGTGGAGCCGTATCACGTACTGCGTACCACCCAATAACTCCTCCTGGTACATATTCCGTTACCAAGCATGTGCCACAACACAATAGAACTTCATCACGTGGGAAGGGTTGTGCATTACTCCCACACGTGCAACTTCTTGTTAAAAATGAAAATCATACTTTTTATTATTATTTTGAGTTAATTTTAAGAGTTAATCTCGGTTTTCGTCCCTGAGTTTTACAAATTATCACCACTTGAGTACCAACATTTATTTTATCTCCATTATTGCCCCGAGTGTTGCAAATCGTTTCTATTTTCGTCCTTTTGACTAACCATGTTAACATTTTCTGTTAGAATTTTTAAAAAAGACCAAAATATCCCTAAGGGTTATAAAAAATATCTCATCTCACTTTTCAGTTTCTATCTCACTCTCCCTCTTTCTTCTTTATCCACAACACCCCACACCACCACCATTACACACCACATATCACTGACACCACCGCCATCACATTCCAGCATCACCACATATCAGATCATGCGATAGGGGGTGTAGCGATTAGAGTTTCATGAGGGTTATTCTTGGAAGGCAGAACAAGAGAAATCAAACGAGAAAGTTGCAGAAGAAGCTGCGTTTATCGGTGGATGGATCCATGATTTAATAGTTGCATTTGATGTTTATGGGATTAACAGTAGTAGAATCTGGCGGAGGTGTGGTTAGCACCGATTAGGGTTTCATGAGGGTTATTCTTGGAATAGACACACAAAAAGATAAGAAATTGGAAGGTGAATTGGATGTAATAGCATTTCATTTTGCAGAAGGAGATGATGTTTTCATGGATGATGTGGGGTGAGGTTGTTGTCCAATGGTGTGTGGTGGCGGTGTTGTATGGTGGTGGTGGTGTGTGGTGGTGTGTGGTGTGTCTGGCGGCAGGGGTGTGAGGTGACAGTGGTGTGTGGCACTGGTGCAGGTGTGAGGTGCGGTGGTGTGTGGTGGTGGTGGTGGATGGTGGTGGTGGATTGTTGGCGGTGGACTGGCAGTAACGGTGGTGTCTCTTCGGATGTTGTGGTTGGGGGAGGTTGTGGTGAGTTACGATTGAGTGGTGATGGTTAGTTACGACGGAGTTGATGATGGTTGCAACGGTTGTGGTGGTTGGTTGGTTGCGACATGTAACGACGGAGTTGGTGGTGGTAATGGGTGGCAGCGGTAATTGTTAATGGTAGAGGCGGTGGGTTTGAGAAAAAAGAAGGGTTTATGAAAGTGGTTAGTAGGTTCCATTCAATAAATTTTGTTTTTTTAAGATTTAATATTTAATTTTTATTTTTTTAATGAGGGTGTTTTGGTCATTTAACACTTATTTAACAGAAAATGTTAACACCGTTAGTTAAAAGGACGAAAATAGAAACGATTTGCAAAACTCGGACCAATAATAGAGACAAAATAAACGTTGGTACTCAAGTGAGGACAATTTACAAAACTCAGGGACGAAAACCGAGATTAACTCTAATTTTAATTTTTCTTGTTAAGGTTTGATTAAAGTAATAATTTTTTAAAAAAAACTGAAAGCATAAATTTACCTTTTAAAAGTTTTATATGTTATTTCAATTTTACTACAAAAATTTTATTATTTTGGATAAAGTTGAAATAACTAATCAAATTTTGAATTTGAAATTAAAACAATTTATGGAACATGTGAAAGTAAATTAATATTTTAATCATTTGGAGAAAATAATTATTTTTAAAAATATTTAAGAAGTAAAATCAAACTTAACTCTAATATTTTTAATCTTTATCTACTATTTAACATTATACTAAATACTAATAATACTAGACTACGAGTTTATAAACATGTAAAATAACTAGCTTAGTTTATAATTGCAACTCAAAAGGTTATAGAAGTATAATATATTAAATAGAAATGTAATAATGTTTTATTATATTTAAAAATAATATTAATTTTTTTAAATATTATATACTATCTGACATTATATTTATAAAAAAATATTTTTACATAATCAATACTAATAGCAGTAGACTATAAGGCCGTGAGCATGTAAAACAACAAGGTTATTTTATAAACGCGACACGGAAAGTTATAAAAGTATAATGCGTTAACATGAAATAAATTGAAATATAATAAGTTAATAAATGAGTCATTAGGTATAGTGATTATTATCTTTTTTAAAGCCATAGACGCCTTTAGTAAGGCTTTAAGCCAGGATTCCCGCTAACATAAGCCGTATGCGCTCATCGTACCGTTGAAGTACCACCCTCGTACGCCACCACCGCTTTTTCGCTTTTTCTTTTATTTGTTGTCGTTTTGCTCTTCCAATTATTGCTCAAATACAAGTTGCTTAACCTCCACTCACTAAGCTAATTTGCGCACCCCCTATGATTAATTTATGATTACTTCGGCTTCAGGAAACCATGCATACGGACTTGTACGTCTTGCTGTTCCCTTTTGTACCCTTTGTCAAAGTCAAAAAAGCTAACAATAAAGCCAAATATGTACTTAATAAAACATAGGCTAAATACACTCATGTATACAACATTACAACATACATATATTAATATAGTTGATTTTGAAACTAAGTTCATAGTGAGGCCACTACTATTCTAATAATAACTTTCTATATCATTATCTTATTAATTGGACTCAATAAAAACTAGCTTATTGCATATTAAAAACGTAGAAATAAAAATTTGAGAGATTCTTTTATAAAGGTTAATAGTTTTTAGAATTAAACGAACCTAAATAAAACATACAAAAACCTTGGTTGGTATATAGTATATTAAAGTGAAGCTTAAACTAGTTTATAAAAAGAGCTGGGGGAAAAGTAAAATTTTTTAATGGAGGCAAACTCAAATGCTATATATAAATGATTCTCACAAACAAATGCTATAAATCAATTTAAAGGAACAAAAAACGTCATCCAAATCTGCTGGCAATCAAAGAGCGAACAACATCATCGTCCCTCAAGAGCTACCGTCCTTTGATAACAGTTCAAAATAATTACATATAAATCAGTTTGATTCATGGTTTAAGGTTTTATAAAACAAAGTTAAATAACAGTTCCACCTCTATAATCTTCAAAGTTCTACATACTAAGGGCTTCCCGTGAAACCCGGGTCCAAACCTTCTGCCAGTAAACATTTTGGATGGGGAAAAGTAAAATAAAAAATGCTAATTTCTGCAAACTTAGTCGACAAAATGGAAAGATGCAAATTTCTACAATCTTGAAGTCTGCAAATACAACTCGGCTCAAGTGAAGTTACATCGTAGCAGCAACTGTCAATAAAACACAACTACCTCCGCTTGTACCTGTAACACAATTTAGAGTGATGCACAACTCAGAAAACCAAAAGAACCAAACCACTCCTAAAAAACTGAACTTGCATAAAATACCTTAAAATCGTAGTTTAGGGAAATTTTAATACTTAAAATGACAACATACTTGTCATTTTGGGCATGCTTTGTGATTGGGTGAGTTCAAACGAAGACTAATAACTAGAAGCTAAAGTAACCACTTTTAAGCCTTGTAGATCCAAAAAGGAACGTGATTCATGGAGTGAAGAGACGTAAGAGACGGGGATCAAACCGTCCATTAAAACATGATCCAAGGGCTAAAAGTGGTTCTCATTCCTTTAGTAGTAATGTAAATACCTTGACTTGCTCTTAAATGATGAAGACTTTTTGCTACCCATGCTTCTTTTTTGCTTCTTTTCACTCATGTCACTTTGAAAAAGTTCCTTCATTTCCTCTGGTCTTGATTTACTTGAATGAGAAGAATGCTTCTTTGCACCTTTCTTATTGGTTTTCACGGCTCTGCCGGCATCAGCGGCTTTTTTAGCACCCTTTGCTGCTTTTGCACGCCTATAAGCAAAATCAACAAGAGAAATCCCAGATTTCTCTTTTTTGTTTTTATTGTTACCCTGAAAATGACACAACGATACTAGTAAATTATTCAGAAATAATTGCAATAGTCACCAGGACAATGAGACCCACATAATAGAGGCGTAAACAAGCCCAACCGCCATTAAATTACTAAAGATTTGCTCGATAAAAGCTCACAAAGACAAGTCTAAAAAAAGTTCAAACCCAAGCTCAATCATGAGATTCATATACCTAGCTTGACAAGGCCTGCTACTCTAAACAAGCTTATAATTTAGAAAAATATAACAAATTATAAAATTATGATGTAAATAACTTTTAAATCTTGAGTAAGCTGAGCCCTAGGTGTGTCCAGTGTTGACCTACCACATATATGAGTTATAACCAAACCAAAAAACTTCTTTAAAACCTAATTGTTTTTCCACCTACATATACAACCTAAAAACAAATCAGGCACAAGGTGAGTGCCATTTCTTCTAAATTCAACCTAAACATAAGAGGAGGCTGATTGGCATTCAATTACTATTATATCTACTCTGGAGCGATAATACAATTTGATGATCACTAATTACTAAACACAGTTCTATACATTCCAGTTACAATAAAATCCCACAGCACGTAAAGGGATTTTTCTGATGCATAAATTAAGGTAGCAATTTCAGCCCCTTTATTTAAAAAATGGATGTTGTGTTATTTGCATAAGGATCAAATAGGTTTTAAAAATTTGACTAGAGAGGAAACAAGTATAAATGGGTCTAAAGTGCATTTAAATGCATGGCACCTCCTAAATTATGTTATCCAAATTGTAAGGTACTAAATTAACCATATTATTTTCTTAATCATATAAAAATCCCAAAAATGGACCATGTAGTGTTGGTGGATCAACCTAACAAACCCACCCATTTTGGCTCACACTTAAAATTACCTACTATTTTAACTTGGACCACCTCCCTGTTTTGACATTTCTAGTCAGTTTCCTATATATGATTTTAAACAAAATCAATTTCAAACTAGACATACTGATATAAGATCACAAGGACCTGTGTTTTCATTGATCATAAAAACAGAAAAAAACAGATAAAAGATAAGAGTGTGACATACCTCATTTTCTGCTTCATCTTCTAGCATCTCTCTAGATGCTTCAAGTTTCCTTCGTTTCTTTCTTGGAAGATTTTTCTGTCACAAAAAGTAGTCAAGAGCTATTAGTATATTATTTTCCTGAATGTTTGGTACATATAATCTTATATCTTTCATCTTGTCCTTCGATTTTCATATCACACAATAATCATAATAGAAGGGAGAAATATCTGCACCTCATGCTCTCTCTTTTTCTTTTCTTTCTTCTTGCGCTCTTCAGCTTCTTCAGCACTCATCACCTTCCTTTTAGAGCCTTTCTCAACCTCCTAATGACAAAAGAGAATAGCCAAGTCACAATTAGTTATCAGTCATTGGACAAAACAGTAGAATAAAGTTAGCAGGGATAAAGTCAAACAAGAAGTTCAAAGATAATGAGGAAACACAAACACATTCATTAATATCCTCTGATAACCTCATATTGGTTTTAATTCACAATACATTTATAACTGACTAAAAAAAATACGAGAACTAATGCTGCTTTACTAGATAACCTTTTACTGTAATAGCGTGAATAAATGATTATGATATTTAACAAAGAATCTGGTACAGTTCAGTATAACTATATTTCCACCAGAAAAACTGAATGGAAGAGTTTAAAATAATAATATGTCCAGAACCAAAATATAAAAGAAACTAATACCAATGTGTTAATATCATACCTCCTCATATTTTCTAGGTCAAATATTGGCTAAACAACACTAATATTTATAATCAGATACAAAACAACAGTGACATCAAAGTTTAAAAGAGTGGGAACTATCAAGAAACTACTCAAGTATCCTAAAAGCACAAGTTAAAAACAAAAAAAAAGAAAAAGAAAATCAGTCTAAGCAAACAAGAAACTAGCATAACTTAAATTATCACATTGTGTGCAGGTTATAAAAATGCAGCTTAGTAAGTCTAGCATTCATTTGATATCTAAAGATCGCCCTTACAAAAAAAACTGTCTTTGAAAAATCTGCAGCATGGCATATAGACTGCCCAAGAAAATTATGACAACTTTGATCATACTTCACTACTATATAGAAACATATAACTGGAAATATCACCTTTCCGGCTTTAGCAACAAGTTTTTTCTCCTTCTCTGTAACAAACCAAGTCCTCTTCGGACGCGAAAGTATTTCATCTCTGTGTATAATCATATTCTCCGCCTGCAAAAACAAAATTTAGAGATATACGATAGATATTACCCAGTAGATAAATGTTGAATACACTTTTTTTCAATTTTAGTAAGTGAAGGACCCAATTAAGGTCCAATAACTTGTGCATGGGTTGATTCCAATGATGTTTCTTCTCTCAGGGGTTTATGAGTACACTATGTCAAGCAGATTGAAAATCATCAGAAACGTTATTGTAATTCCTTCTAAAATCATCTTACTCAAAAATGTTTCAAAAAATTTTATGCTATCATATTCTACACTATCTACAAAAAAGTAATAAATAAAACTGTAAATACCTTGTCTGCCTCCATTTCAGCCTTTCTTAGGGCCATTTCTTCCCTATATTACACATTATAAATTATGACGTTAATGGCATACATAGATTATAACAAAGATGATTACTAATTAATGATGATATGAACCTCTCCTCTCTAAGAATTATTGCTACTTGATCCTCCATTTCCTCAATTATTTGACTCCATTTTGTTATTGATTGCTCGGCAACGATACGGCTCTTGAGCTTTGAACCAGCTCTTTTTACCTTTAATAAATAAAAGTCATATGGATTTAAAAACGGGAAAAGTGACAAAAACTATTTAAATAAATCTACATATTAAAGAATATAAGTGTGCTCACAATAGCTTTTAGGAGAGATCGGTCATTATCAGTGACAAAAGTAACAGCATATCCTTCTCTACCAGCTCTAGCAGTCCGACCCACTCGATGAACATAGCTATAAAGAAGAAGATTGATCAAGAGCAGCATAAACATTTAGAATCTCGTTAGGTTTCAACCATGATGTATTATTATTATATAATAATAAAAATGTGCACAATTTGACATAGAGGCGATGTTTAAATGTGCAATTTAAAAGTGACAAACAAGGCTAGCCAGAATGAAATAATCAGCTTCAAATAAATAGACTGTTAAAATAGAACAGATTGGCTTCGCTTGAAGTTGTAATAATCAGAAAGTTCGATGCTGGATTGTTTTCAAATACCGATTAATATTTATTCAAAAAGGCGTAACAAAAAAACCATAAATTTAATTACTTGTAATAAATAAAACAAACCTGTAATGTAACAAGAGTAAGAGTATCCTATACATTAAAAGTGATAAAAAGGCGATTTCTTTTTATCCTTAGATAATCAGACTAGATACAAGTAGTATGCACAACACTCATTGTTTCTGAACTAAATATTCAAAGAATCAAAAGCAGAATGTTTGTCCAAACATAATCAAATTCTCAGTTTCAAAAACAAATTCAAATGCCCCAATGGCCTAAACAGAAGAATGTACGGAAAATCAAATAGACTGCATATGCATATTAATTAACAAACAGTAGCAATAGAGAGAACTTGCCTAGTAAGGTCACGTGGACATTCATAGTTGATAACCGTTTGGACTCCAATAATATCAAGCCCCTATAAACAACCATTTATTAGATTAACATTCACCAAATCATCGTTAGCATTTTCTAGCAATCTCCAATGATTTAAGTTCCTTTATGTAGCTTTAGAAAGAATAATAGTTAATATGGGGCCACTTACACGAGCAGCAACATTAGTAGCAATCAGAAAGTCAACTTCCTGCCTTCTGAAAACTTCCAAGGCCTATACAGATAACAAGGGTATAATGTCATACAAGTAACTACATCGATTTCTTGTTCTATTTTACATCTTTTTTATAAAGCAAGGCTTAAAAATTCACAACTCACATCTAAACGCTGTGCCTGTGTAAGATTTCCGTGAAGTTCAGCAGCTTTGAAGCCAGCTAAACCAAATAAAATCTTCAACCTATGTGCTGCTTGTTTTGTTCCACTAACATTAGGATAGTAAATATCAGTCCAAAGTTCAAGTGCAACAAGCATATAGCATTATAATTTGCACATGTGAGAAGAAATTTCCTATAAGAATTTCAAGCTTTTAGCATAGATGCTATAATAAAAACCAACAAACAGGTTCTTATAATAAGATATATTTACATTATAAGTTGCACGTGTTGAATAAATTTACACAAAATACACGTGAGCAACTTTTACTGTATAGCAGACACGAATCAACCAATATATAAGTTTTCTAGAACAGCTCCTAAATTACTCCTATTAACCACCTATACCTGCACCCTGCAGGACCTGAACCCTCAACCTCTTGGATAGAAGGGAGGCACCCATATATAAGTAAATGGGTCAAAATTGCCACCTCCAACCGGTTAATGTTTACAGTTACCTGAATATGATCACTTTGGACGTAAATGTCTTAGAGCACAAGGCAAGAAGAACAGCCTCTTGATTTCCTTCCCGTGTCCTCCGTATTCTGACAACCCTGTAAATGGAAGTTAAAGCACAAAATTTTATAATATCCCTTTTAGAGAAATAACAGCTGCAAGTCCTAACTAAAACAAAATTACTGTACATACTCCTCTGTTAAAGTTGATGGACGCTTTGTGGTTGGGTCAGCAGATAGACGCAAGGGTTTGTTTAGTAATAATTTAATAAGCTCGTCAACTTGCTCGGTCATAGTAGCTGAAAACAGCATAGTCTGTCTTCGTTTAGGGCAAAGTCTCACCTGCAAAGATTACAAAGTTTAGTTAACAAACAAAAATATTTTAGAAGTCTTATCAAGCAAATAAATGTTACAGAAAGATAGTAGCCTAGTAGGCACTATGGAGAAACTTAAAAGCATTTTAGATGCCACTTTTAAAAATATACAAGAATCAAAGAAGACGGCCTGCTTCATAAAAACTTAAAAGTTTAAAATTACCAGTTCACGAATCTCAGCTTCAAATCCAAGTTCAAGAAGACGGTCTGCTTCATCAAGGATTAGAACTGCGAGATCATCTAGATCTACAGACATTGAATTGCGTAAATGGTCTATTATACGTCCAGGGGTGGCCACCACTATATCTGGCAAAGATCTCAATGCTGATTCTTGAGCCTGACAAGTAATTTAAACTCGTTATAGAAAATAAAATGCATACGTAAGATACGCAGAATAATTCATTTCATATTCTAACCAAATCAATTATACTGCTTTAGGTAGCTGTTGACGTATCCTTATATGATTATTATGCCCTTGTTTTTAAGGCATATTGATTACCTTTGAACTTGAGAAATTATTTTGGTTGGTTTGGTTTTCAACGAAATGTCTATTTTTCCTTTTCTAACTTCAATAACAAGCATATCCTATCATGTACTGTAGAAACAATTTTTCATAAGACTAACTGGATACACATACTCAAAAACACTATTGAGTTTGGCTATACAAATACCAGGAAAGTATGTGAACCTATTGGTGTCCCTTTTAACATCTGTCAGATCCAATTCTCTAAATCTTCATAGCTTTTTTTCATTTAAGATTGTTAAAAAAACATAGTAGTCAAAGGAGCAAAAGAATTCTCTTAACCGCCAAGAGAGCAACTAAACAGCCTTGCCACCATCAAGGCGCTCCAGCAATAATGCAGCCAAATTTCAGTCTGAACAGCTAGTGGTCTAAAACCAGTAAAATGGTCTGGAACCAGCCTACACTAGCCCTAAATCAGCCTAACACATGTTGAAAGCCTCTAAAAATGGTCTGCTTATAGTGTGTGCCTTATAAATACCTTCGCTTTGTAAGCGCCTTGAGTGTGCCTAGTGCCTAGTGCTTTTGACTGCCTAGGTTATAAAATATGTTTTCTTGATTAGTTTTACAAATCTACTGAATTTTATTCTCAAAATATAGCTGTATTATTTAAGAAGAATAGCACATAACGAGCATTACACAGACACAACACTAGCTCACTTACACCCTATCCCTATACACGCTATCAAAAATGTTTGCACTTTGCAGTACATAAGTGTTCATTAGAAATGAAGAAGTGATATTTCTGAATTTCGTTTCAACTACTCAATAATAGATCCAAGAGATGAACGCCATTTCAAGCAAAACCAACTTCAAGTGACCATTAGAAAGAATAATGATGGAATTAATTGAAATGATATGAAAAGTATGAGATGGTAAACAACCTTCACTGAAAGCCCACCAAGAACAAGGCAACATCTGATGTCTGTAACAAACTGTGCAAGTTTTCCTATCATGCTATGAATCCTGTTTAGCCAGTCAAAAAATATTATATAAAATTCAATTTCCAACATCAAACAAAGAAGTGCACAACTGTTACATGTAGTGGTGGCAAATTAGGCAAATTTTGTTAATAAAAAGGTGATTTATCTAATGAGCCAAGTAGGATAGGTTTGACAAAACACTTCCATGTCATTCTTTAAATTTTATAACGATTTATACGTTAAATATGATATATGAAACTATGTTACTATAAGATTACACCAAACCTATTAAAAGCCAACTTAGAAGACTGTGAACGGTTGCATACATTAAAAATACACTTTTGGTGACTTTTGGCCCAATTGAGCCTTTTCCTTTTTTAACTAAACAATTTCATTTGACTCATATGAGATGGAAAAAACACCAAAATCAACCCATTTATAAGTAAATAGGATAGAAATTGCACTTTCTAAATAATGAAGTAGCATATATGAAAGTCTTATAGTTCATTGGTTATCCAAATACATGTGATTGTTAAACCAAAACATATTATACTCTACTCCAACATTATATAAACTTATAGAATACCAAAAAGACTGAAGTGGCATCAGAGTTTCCAATAGTCTCATAAGAAAGCATTGTGAGTGCTTAAAATTATTTTGGTCCAATGTGCATAATTGAAAAGCTACTACATATGCAAGATACCTTTTCTAGAATATTCTACCTATAATGAGTATCATATGTGAACCCATTTGAAAACTCCTAACTAAAATCTTGAATGATAAGATTAAAAAGTTGCACCATTTGTAGTGCTCTATCAGCTAAATGAAACCTGAAACTTTGATTAGCATATATACAAACCTCACAAACTTTAAGCTTAATAAGAAAGAAAAAAAAGTCGTACTTTTCAAAATTAACCAGATTAACAAGGTTGAAAGTTTAAAAACTTACTGAACTGCCAACTCTCTTGTAGGAGTAAGAATGAGGACCCTTATTGCAGGCCTATGTTTGGGTCGAAACAACAATCTCTCTAGTGTTGGCAAAGCAAAGGCAGCCGTCTGCAAAATTTGAACTACATATTACTCATCTTCAGTTGTAGGCATTTCCTTATAAATATAACAGTAATTAGTGAACTTAGATTTTCTAATAATTAGTCAATTATTCACTTGATAAAATGAAGTGGGCTCTATTTATGCAAAAAACTATATATATTTTACTTTCCAATAGCAGTACTGCTAATATGACTAACTAATAGAGAATATAGACAAAAGGAGGATGGGGCACGTCAACCTCCTTGTCACACCATTTCAGGTCAGAACAGGTAACAACTTAGTACAAAAGAAGTTAGGTTGACCCAAAAGACTTTTTGACCTAGAATGACTTCTTTATAAGTAACTAGTGTAATATATAACTACAATAATATATAGCTATTTGCATTAAAAACACACTAGAAAGCTTTTAAACCCCGACCGAACCATTTCCTATTTGGCTAACTTTTTTCTGATTTCACAAGTTAATAGATAACATAACCAAAATAACCCATTTATAAATAAAGGGGTCAAAAATGCCACCTCTAATATAATGACAGATGTTTAATACCTTCCCAGAGCCTGTAATTGCACTACCACATATGTCACGCCCAGTAAGCGCCAAGGGTATACATGCTGCCTAAAAATTTAAACCTTAAACATTTAGCATGTTTGTGTCTATAAACAAAAAAATGAAATAACTAAATGTCATTTAAACTGGTAGTAGATTATCATAACCTGAATAGGTGTTGGTTTGGTGTATCCCAAGGCTTCACAAGCTCGAAGTAATGGCCTGGAAAGGTGGAGATCCATGAATGAATTTGCATGAAAGGAAACACCATCTGCCTTTGCAAAAAATGATCTATTATCTCCCCCACCTGCTGTGGTAGGAACATCATCGTCTTCTTCAGGTTTGAAATCTTCCTAAAGCAAGCCAATTTTATGACATATTATGATAATTTGAAGTCCCATTCACCAACTCCCAACAATTTTATAATAATTATTACATACCAAACTTAACATCACCCCCATGGCAGACCCATAACAAATCTACATACTTTGGGTTACTTGAAAAACACTTGAAGTTTCTTGTTCTATGGACAAGATCTATTATAATTCTTCAACTACAAGATCACTAGTATAGGAATGTATACCTAATAGGTATGATTGCTAACCTTATTTCAGTTAGTACTAGTAAATACTGAACATTTAAAAAAATCTATGTCAGAGAAACTTTACTGTAAGCAGTATCCCGCAATGAGCATACAATGCAATATGTTTAAGCTTGAAGTGCAATAATATTCATTTTCAATATTTAGCAAACAAAAACCATTCAGAACCATAGAGCTGTCATATTTTCAACAAATTAACAAATCACAGAAGTGTTTGACTCTACTTATTAAGTCACAGTGTGCTGAAGGTTTGAGCTGAATTTCATACGGTTCTAATATCCACCTCAAGTACTTATTTGACATAATCCCAGAATATACATATTTGACATTAAGCTTACCTCACTAGGAGTTTTTACCATTAAAAAATACAGTACTAAGGTATCTAATTCTAACTACTGGTATAAATCCTATGTACATATAAATCAAAGTGCTTACTTGGCGGTCTGGTTCAGAATCAGAGGAGCTATCTTCATCAACCTCATCTTTGTCTGGTATCATTTCTGCATGACTACGTTGTTGGATGAGCTTTGAAATCTTCTCATCGATAGAAGTAGTACTTCTGCGAGCGTGTTCCTCGGCAACAGATTCAGTGTATGAAGAAAAGTCCCATGGAGATTGTGTCTTCTTTTTACTTTTTACTTTTTCTTCTTCTACATCACTGTTTTCTTCTTCATCTTCACTACCACTGTTAACACCTTCATAGTCAATTTCTTCATCGCTTGGAGGCTCAAATGCGAACTCTAAATCCTCCATTCTTTAGCAGTTTATTGAACCAATCTAACCTGGGTGTCCAATACTCCAATGTGTGATGTCAACTTACTACAACTTTAAGTAAACCAATCAAAAGGGAGTATAAAAAACATCTACTTGAATCAGATAAAAAGAGCTATAGTTTATTTAAAGTCAGATTAAAACAATCAAACCAAATCAAACTGACACTAAACATATAATTTCACAAAAATGCAACAAAAAAGTCGCAAAAGAGGGAGATTTCAATTGCAGTTTTCAATTATCAATAACAATATAGTTCGGAGTTTCAGCTTTTGACAAAGCAACAGGAGGCTTACCTTGCTGCACAAGCAATTGAAAGAAGAGAAGCACAGAGGCGACTGCAAAGGGAGATCGTTGAGTCCAATAGATGGAGCCAAGGGTTTTAGCGGTTTAGGGTTTCAGTTCCACCCAACCGGATGACTTAACTTTTGAAAGTGTGTTATAAAATATTAAAACAAAAAACAATAATTGTGAGGTTTACGCGTAGCGGCGTAGGTATGCAAAACGTTGGGCTAGCTGGCCTGCTGGAATGTGGGCTTCTCGTGACTAGTTGGGCCTGCTAAAAGCTTAGAGGGGCCTGATCTAATTTATGTAACAGTTGTTAGTATGGGCCAATGGGTGGGTGTTGATCCAAGTCCAAACAAAATGGTTGGATCGGAGGGTTTTCAGTATAAGGTGAATTTCCTCCTGAGTGTGATCTCGGGTTTGGGAATGACATGGTCAAACTGATGTGTGAGCTTCCTTTCGAGGACGTGCTAACCTAAAACCCCAAGGTTCCGTATTCGTGTAGTGGATATAAATTGGGGTGGGTCAGTAGTTTGGCAATGATCCTAAAAGTGGTTCAAAAAATAAAGAGTTTGTTAGAAAATAAGAGAGGACTTGATTTGTTAAAATGTTTTGTCATTGATTGTTTTAGATTTTTTGGTTTATTCGGTTTTGAATTCTTTTAGGCATATCACAACCAAACCGAATTTGGAAAGTTTTCTAACCTAATCGAATCCAATTCGTTTGGTTTTGAGTGAAAATTGAATAAACCATTCTCTAATTGATTTCAACCGAATAACCTCTTTTGGTCTAATTTTGGTTCCCTATTGGACCACATTAAAATTTTCAACCAATTTGATTACTTGAAGGAGTTGAAATCTTGAAGATACAGTAAATTCCAAAATCAAGTTAGGTTTGTTGATGAAAACATGTAATTACGTTAAACCAAATGAACATACAGTCAAACAATGAACAAGCGTTTGAACATTGAAGCACTTAATGGCAGCTAACAAGAACAACTTTGAGTATGGATTAAGGTTATGAACGACAATCCTAAGTGTGAGGGAGAATGAAAAACCAAACCGTAAAAAGGGAGCCACCGAGTGACTCGATCAGGATGCGCATGTGGTATTTGTTATCAACGTTTTACGATGTTGTGATTCCCTACGCAAACCCAACCTGGGTCGTTGATGGCCTTAGAGTCGACAAAAGCAAGGCACGAAGTCGGATTGTCAAAAGTTCTATAATTCTGCACGTTTTGTTCCACCAAATTAAACTTAATTAAACTAGGCTAGTTTAGAAAATCATTGCATCGGGCTTGAGTCAAAAGGTTTATAAAATTTAACAAAAATGGGTATTTGGTTTATTCTAAATAATTAAAAAAGAAAATGTTTGTACAATAACTAAAGCAAAAGTCGAATTCACAAATCGAATACGAGTGCTAGCTTATTACAAGTCATGTTTTGAGTTGAGAATACCTCTCTTTAATATTCATTTACGAATATAACTAACATGCAATGATTTATTAAACATTTAAACCATAAATTATTTGGTTTTAAGTGAAACATTTTTAAAATTGTTTACTTTTTCCGATTTCTCACTCTTAATTGACATATAATTGGTTTTATATATTTAGTATCAGATTATAGGAAGCGAAATTGTAAAATGGCTTCCAACAATTAACAATTAAAGTCGTTAAAAATTAAGAGCGAATAAAGATTTAAAAAGGGGAATTTAAACAAAAGGTTGAGAATTAATAGTTGGAGAGAAAAATAAAATATTCAACTTTAAGTTTTAGCACCTTTTTTTTAACTTTTTTTAACGGACAAATAATATATTAAGTCCGGTCACCCAAGTAAATTTATTGGCGAAAGGTCACTCGTGCCTTAAACACAGACACCGTTGTTGACCCGGCCCACGCATCATTCAAAGTGAAACCCACCAACCAAAGACCTAGGTAGCGTTTGGTATGCAGAAATAAGGGGCGGAATAGAATGAACCATTGATGGTGAATAAATAAAGACATGTTTGGTTGGTGGAGGTAATGGAATGAACCATTACATAGTTGATTTCATTCCCTCAACTTTATTCCATTCACTCCCCCTTCTTTTTTTTCATTCCATACATTCTTCTATCATTAGTCACCAACACCACCCGCCACAACAACCACCACCGACCACCAAGATCACTCGTCACCAGCAACCACCACTGGCCATGTGACATCCGTCACCTTAAGGTCCGTCAATTAACGTAATTTTCCGTTAACTCTTCTTTGATCGTTCATTTCTCACCTTTATCAACTCCTTGTGTGGATATCATACTTACGTTATCATCCTTACGCTTGTGTTTTCATCGTGAACGTGTGCTATGCTTAAAACTTTTACAAATTTCCATCATTGTTATCACTAAATTTATATCGTTTTCAAATAATATTATTGTCATTAATAAAATCATTTTTAAGTTACCAATTATCATTAAATATAATTTTGTCATCAATATAACTAACCTATTTAAGTCGCTTTCAACCGAAACAACTTTGGGAACTCGGGGGCTAAGTGCAGGGACTAAAATTGATATTTTGTAAACTTGAGATAGGTATATAAACCCCATTTTCAGCCCTAGCCTCATTTCATCTCCTTCTTCTTCATTCTTCTTCACTTTACATCTCATTCTTGCACCAAAACCGCCCCGTTTCGTCTCGTTTTCGTCGTCTAGACTTCATCTACAACCTAGTCTACTCCATCCTTGCAGGAAGACGACCTTGGTTGTCCTTTTTTTGCTCGTTTTACTGCTGTCCATTTCTAGGGTTTCGGGTGTTCGGGTTCAACCCGAACATAAGAGGTCGTGTGGGTGCGTGTGATGTCTTTCTACATATGCTTCTTATTTGTGTGTGTTTGTAGTGTGTTTCTGGAAGTTCTTGTTGTGTAAAACTAGCGCTCGGGGCAGCCGAAGGCTGCTCTGCACTCCAGCAGTCGCGAACCTACAGTTGAGGCGACTGGGTCTGTCATGCGACTGAGTCGTGCGACTGGGTGAGTCATGCGACTGTGTCATTCGGGCGACTGAGTTGTGCGACTGGGGATGTCATACGACTGAGTCGTGCGATCGAATGAATGTGTGCGATTGAGTCAATGCGGATAAATGTTGTGTGCGATTGAGTCATGCGACCGAATGAATGTATGCGATTGTGCGCGTATCGCAAGACTGAAGGCCAATCGTACGAATGAAGGTTCAGTCGTACGAATGAAGCTGTTTCGTACGAATGAAGGTTGATTCGT
>BJCM01266401.1:0-15575 GCA_018326385.1 Flaveria bidentis | reverse complement strand
TTGCATTCTAAGACTTGGTCTTCAAGACATCTTTATTGTTTTTTTTATGGTTAATGTTTACTCATTTGGGTTGGCACATGTTTTGCCATAGTATGCATTTATATTCTTTGGGTTGTTTTACAAAACGCTTCCGCACAGTTTCAAGTTTTAACTTTGTTTGATTTTATTTTGATGTTGGCATATAGTGTCGTTCTGAGTAACTACTGACTGTGATCCTGGTTTGTTCACATGCCTCGCAGTAAAACCCCGCACATGGATTTTGAGGGTGTGACAGTATGGCCGGCTGTAGGATGTAGTATAAGTATCTTAGGTTCTTGTAACTTTCTTTTATGCTTTGTAACACTTGTAATAGAACTTGAGAAAGCAATATACTACATTCTTGAAAACCATACACTTGTATATCTTGTTCTCTTATTCTGTCTCTTACTAAATTACTTGTGTTCTTAGTATCATATATTGTGTTGTTGTGTTGTAAGTGACCCCCTTCACCGGTCCTGCAATATATATATATATATATATATATATATATATATATATATATATATATATATATATATATATCAAAAGAAACAAGTGTTAACCCACTATTATTGGGAAAGCCCGCCACCTCCCTTGAAAATCAATTAATATCTTGATTTTTTTTGTTGGAATAATATGATTACACATATACAACAATATGTATTTTATGTGTACTAGTTTTACCCCCTTCACGATGTGATAGAGTATAAACTATAGTGGATCTGACTAGTTTTAGAACTAAAGTTATGTCGACATGTGTATTAACTTGAATTTATAACATATAATGAAAGTGTATTATATTTTATCCGACTCTTTTTCAAACAAATTTATTTTGAAATGTTGAAAAAACTCAAAACATACATAAAGAATTTTTACGGGTGCCGTATGCGGCGTGATGAAGTATAGATTACAATCACCATGACTTGTTTCCGAACTAAATTTACGTCAAAATTTAGAGTAACTTGGATTTATACTGTCGAATTAAAATATATTATACTTGAGATGAGGCATTTCCAAACAAAAGTTGCGTTAAAACGTGGACAAACTCATATCCTATAAAAAATAAGCACGGAAATGTTTTATATTTCACTCAAATAATTTGTAAACAAAATTTACATCAAAACTCAATAGAATGTCGAAACGTAAACCATCTTAAAGGTCATATTAAAATAAGCACAAAACGTTTTATATTTTACTCTACTTGTTTCGGAACAAAATTACGTCAAAACGTATAGTAACTTGAATTTTTATTAAAATGTAGATAGCAATACGAATGTAAGAATTAGTTTTCTAAGTAAAAATTAACAACGGATAAACCCGAAACTTTAGAAACTTAACGTGATTAACATGACATTTTATAAAGTTTTTAAAAAGATGTTAGGAGTTGAAAATTTTAAAAGTTAAAGCATGAGGGAGATAAAAGTTTGTAAAGTTGGCTTATGACCTTTACATTAAAATAATAAAATATTTAACCGTACATTTAACCTAAACTATTAAAGTTGTAATTAACGAAAGTTTAGAACCAAACCATAGCATCATCATAACACATTATAGTTGGTGTAAATAATTCTTAAAATATTACCAATTATATTTTATGTCTCTTTCTTTCTTTCTTTTTTTCCAAACTTCAATTTAAATATTATCTATTTATTATAATATTAGAGGTCATTTGGTACAATTTCTAGATCATTTAATTTAAATTTCTTTTTTTATGTCTATTAAACAATTACCTTAAATACAAATAATATTATTTAATTTTTTTTGAGAATAAAAATTGTTTTTAAATAAATTAAGAAAGATATGTTTTTATAAATGTAACTTCCAAATAAAAAAAATTAAAAAATAAGAAAAAAAATTCTAAAACAACAAACGTGTTTAAAAATATGAAATATTTTAAAATAGTTTTTTAAATGATTTTTTTATAAAGTAAAATAACTAAAATTAGGAGTTACAGTAAGAGAACTTTTAATATGTATTTTTTAAAAGTAAAATAACTAAAATTAGAAGTTACAGTAAGAGAACTTTTAATATGTATTTTTTAATACTGTTTTGTAATAAAATGTTTATTAAAAATGCAATTAGGGTTTAAAAACAAAAGTTTAATAATGATATTATTGTTTTATTACTTATATTAGTACTCATATGTTATTTCAATCATATCGTTTTATAATTATTACATTTTCATTACTAATTATTTATATTTTATTTATTCAACTCATTTAATACACGAGATAGTAACCTAGTATATTAAATAACACATAAAAAAATAAAGAAATATTTATGTGTTCTCGATTGGACGGCGAACAGTAGGTGAAGTCATAACTTTTGAGTTGAATAATAATAATACATTTGGATGAGGTGCTACGAAACCCCCTTCTTTTGTAGTCTTTCATATGCCCGTGGTGGGTGAACATCAAAGTCAAAATATTATATTTTGATGACATTTTCTCGTGGGTCAAACATTTACACTAGTGAGGGTCCAGACCCCATGAAGTTGGTGAGTTTTATCTGTATATATATACACATATACAATGGTTATCTCATATTGCATCTTGTATCCATACAAAAAGTAAACACAAGACTTGATATAAATCATTAATATCAAACACAAGATTGAATATGGGTTCAACATCAGCATCAGCATCTGTGAATGTTAACCAAGACGATGAATCTTTCCTATTTGCAATGCAATTGGCAAGTGCATCTGTGTTGCCAATGGTGTTGAAAACCGCCATCGAGCTTGACTTGCTCGAGACCATTGCGAAAGCGGGTCCAGACGGTTCGCTTTCGTCTTCTGAGCTGGTGGCTCAGCTCCCCAAGGTTAACAACCCTGAAGCACCTGTGATGGTTGACAGGATCTGTAGTCTTCTGGCTAGCCATTCTGTGCTCACATGTGACCTCCGGGAAACCGCCGATGGGCGTGTGGAGCGGTTCTATGGTTCAGCTCCTGTGTGCAAGTTCTTGACCAAGAATGAAGGTGGTGTTTCATTGGCACCTTTGTTGCTCATGAACCAGGATAAGGTTCTCATGGAGAGCTGGTAAGATTTAAAATGTCTTTTGTTTTTGTTTTTTTTCCCTATGTTTATTTAGAATTTTAAGGGGGGTGTTTTCATAAAGACATAATTAAAGTAGTACTAGTGAGTTTTAATTAAGTTATTAAATAAAAGTAATTATGATAATACTAAATGCCTTTCAATATTTGAAATTGTTTAAATTTGATATAATAAGGTTACTAATACATAGGTATAATAAATATGTATATAGTTTAATAAATAAATAAATAAATTGAAGGGCTGACAATTTGTGAAACGAACGGTTAACACGACACGTTGCATTAGATCTTATAAAAATTGCATTAAACTAAAGCAATCTTTTTACTTACATATGCATTAAGTGAAGTTAAATTAAATCTACAACAACATTTTTATAAAAAGATTCATTAGTGAAGTTACATTAGATTTAAAGTAACTTTTGAATTAGATAAGGCAACCTTTTTTTATTAACAAATGTAAACTTTTTTGAAAAGTTGGTTCGAAAATACCGCATTAGGGTAGTAGTGAAATATTTAACCAATACAATATTGTGTATTTTATCATGTTATTTTCTGTTTTTTAAATAACAATAATGCTTTTAAAAGTCAAACACTTGATTATGTATTATTATAACTTCAAAGTTCAAACATTGGAAACATAATCAGATATCATTCTTGTAACATGTTTTATCGAACTGATTATTTAATATCACATAATCAGTTTCATTCAAAGCATACGCTATGTGGTATAACTAAGTTTGATTGGTGATGGATGATGATGTTAGGTACTATCTAAAAGATGCAGTTTTGGATGGTGGGATTCCATTCAACAAAGCTTATGGTATGTCAGCCTTTGAATACCATGGCAAAGATCAAAGATTTAACAAGGTTTTCAACAGTGGAATGTTCAATCATTCCACCATGACAATGAAAAAGATTGTAGATTTGTATGATGGTTTTAGTGGTCTCAAAACCTTAGTTGATGTTGGTGGTGGCACTGGTGCTAGCCTTAACATGATCACCTCCAAACATACTTCCCTCAAGGGTATTAACTTTGATTTGCCACACGTTATTCAAGATGCCACAACTTATCAAGGTATGTGCATATGATATGGTTTCACAATTAAATCAAGAATCAAATATGTATTAGATAAGTTAGACTAATGTAAATTATTGTAGGTATTGAGCATGTTGGAGGTGATATGTTTGAAAGTGTACCAAAAGGAGATGCAATATTCATGAAGGTGAATATTTAATTTTGATACTCATTTGAGATAGATACTTTTTATTATTTCATTTCATTTCATTTGTAACTAAGTTTTGGTTTTAATTTTAACAGTGGATACTTCATGACTGGAGTGATGCGCATTGTCTGCAAGTTCTAAAGAATTGCTACAAATCACTTCCGGAAAATGGGAAAGTGATTGTGGCCGAATGCATTCTTCCCGAGGCACCCGACACTACTCCAGCAACCCAAAATGTGATACACATCGACGTGATTATGTTGGCTCATAACCCGGGTGGCAAAGAGAGAACTGAGAAAGAATTTGAGGCTTTAGCCAAAGGGGCAGGTTTCAAAGGGTTCCACAAGGCTGCTTGTGCTCTCAATACATGGGTTATGGAATTTTGCAAATAGATTTCCACTTAATTTAAGTGATTTGATTTATATTGATGCTTGATGAAAATTTTCTTCACTTGTATTTTTATAAAAATAATAATATGATATAAGGTTTTACTGTTTTCTAATATTATTTAATTTATCGCGGTGAATCTAATAAAACCATTATGAATCATTGTACTTCAAAGTTACGAAACCCGAAACTGTTATTGTAATTATAATAACCCAAACTTATGTGTTAAAGATCTAATAAATGGTTTGCGGGACTAGTTGGGCAAATTAACATTCTTAATTGCTACGGCTTTTAGAAAGAAAGTAAAAAAAAGTAGAGCTTTTGTATGTGTGAGAACGACTAAAGAAAGAAATTGAAGGTCAAGATTGTGATAAGAAAGTATAACATGTGATTTCTAGAGATTTAATCTTGTATTTCAAGTCTGATAGTGTAGAAACATCGCTTACTATCGTTGTAACATGTTGGTTATGTTTAGTTTTAATATTTGGTCTGTCGAAGAATATAAAGTATTTTTCAATGTTTTTAAATGGGATCAACTGGATATCTTACTAGTCCATTGGTTGAACCGGATATGAGAACCGGATAAAATTATAATTATTTTACCGAATATATATATAAAAGTATTGAAAGTGCCAAACCAATTTTAAGCACTGAACCAGACCAGATGGGGTCCGATTCCCGGTCCGACCGGCCGGTGCGGTCCAATTATAAAAACAATGGTATTTCTATTCTTAATGAAAATTGAACAAATTTGACGTGTAGTTTAACTTTATGACAAAATCTATAAACATTAACTAATTGTTGAACTTATTAATCACCTTCAGAGATATTTTGGATGAGAATCAATGTTTAATTTCAAAAATTGTGATTTTGATTAGATAATTAACGATTTTAATTTGAGTTGACCTGGGATGAATCTGAATAGAATTGATCCAAAATGATGATTTTGTAATTGGTTTAACCTAATGTTGAAGTTCTCTGAATCTTTAAGAACCAACTGATTACCGCAAACAAGAATAGAACACTTAAATAAATGATACCTTGAATAATTATAAAATCGTGATGAACACTATTATATTTTAAAAACTAAGCTAGTATCTCGTGTATTAAACGTGTTGAATAAATAAATATTAAAAATTAGTAACGAAAGATTATTAATTATAATATGATATTTTGAAAAAAATGATATGATTAAAAATACGTATAAGTAAGGACTATAAGTAATAAAACAATGATATTATTTTCTTTGAACTTTTGTTTTATTTTTTTTAAAAATAATCGTTCTAAATCAAAACGTTTTATTATAACTTTCAATTTTTAATTTTTATGGTTCATAAAAAATTTAATTTCTAAAAACACTAATTTTAAATATTTTGTATTTTTAAAAAAGTTTGATGTATTAAAAAATTACTTATGTTATACAAAATATTATTTCTTTAGAAATTACATTTACAAAAACAACTTTTTCTTAATTTATTAAAAACTATTTTAATCTAAAAAACAATTAAATAATATAATTAATAGTTAATGTAAATATTTAATATGAAAGATAAACAAAAAGTTTAAATTTAAAAGGTCTAATATTTTGATATCTCACAATTCAAAACGTTATTTTATTACATGAGATAGATATAAAAGACGACACAAAAGATAACGGCCCTCAAAGCCCTCTTGTTTTTTTCAATCGAGAGATACCAAATGAAAGTATTTAGCCCCAAAGGCACCCCAAAAAGTTCATTTTTTTATTTGATAATCGAGAGGATCAAAAGGGTTCTTGACGGATCCTTTTCTTGGGAGGACTAAACGGGCCAAAATTAAATCAGGTTAAAATTTAAGCCCATTTAAATAAAACTAATTCTTAATAATATGAATGAAGCCCAATTTAATAGCCTAAATAATATTTAGAATCTCTATGAGACACTTTAACTCATTTAATTTCTAATATTATTTTCTTATAAGTTAATCTAATATACTATAACGTGTATTGATGGCATTAAAATTAACAACATGTAATTATTTAACGATCTCCTTCTCTAATAAGAGAGTTTAATATGTTTTTAAGAAGAGAGAAGGTAATATAGAGGAGAGAATGAGTGACGTGGAGGAAAAAGAAAGGGGTGTAATTCAAGGGTAAGATCGTGAGTTTTATGGTGTGTGAGCATGAGGGAGGACAGATGAAAGAGAGATTGAATTTTTATGACTTATGAATGGGAGAGAGAGAGAGTGTGTATATATGAGAGTGAGAGAGATGCCACATAAGATCTTTTTTCTAGCCTTCCATTTCTGATATCCAGTGTTTTCGCGACCGGATGGGACCGGCCGGTCCGACCGGTTCGACTAGGGATCGGTCCGGTGGCCGGTCCGGGTCGCTATGAATCGGTTTTGAACGGTTGAACCAGCCGGTTCTTCCCGAACCGCTAGTCGGATCGGGAAACCAGACCGGTTCGGACCGGTTTTTGATATTAATGGGTAAAAACAGGATGTTAAACCATAAATTAATGTGTTAGATATACAAATATAGTTAAGTTTTATATATAACTATAATATATATATATATATATATAGATATATAAATTACTTATATTTAACTACATATATAAATATAATTAAAATATAGTTAAATCCGGTTCAGTCGATCCGACTGGCCTGACCGGTCCGACCGGTCGGGACCGGTCCGACCACCAAAACAGTAAGGCGTCCGGTTCGACGTCCGATCCGGTTCTGAAAACATTGGTGATATCTCTAACTTTAAATGATCTTAAGTACTTCCAAAAAAGTTTGCCAAACTTAAAAATTCAACCAAATAGATTTGTTTTGGGATGAAAATATGTAAATTGAGTAATAGTGTTAGGTCTAGGAATCTAGAGAGAGAATAAGAGAGAGGAGGAGTAAAAAGGAGAGAGAAATTACACCTAATTCTTTTATTGATTTAATGATATTTAACAACCTCAATGACTAATTAGTTGAGATTAAAAAACAATTAACAATAGTGACCATATCACCCCCTCCACAACTAACATTTACAATTTCAAATCCTGAACTATTTGAATCCTAACAATACTTCCCCCCTAAAAACAATTCTTGTCATAAATAATTGATCTCGGTTGTAAATGAAATCGGGGAGCCAATAGAAGTGGCAAAACTGGAGAGTGCTCCTCGTGAGCAGCTTTAAGCAAAGAAAGATGGAAGATAAGATAAATTCAAGCATCAGGAGGTAAATCAAGATAATAAGCTATACAACCCAGTTCGCAAGCACCAAGAAAGGCCCATAAATATGGGGAGCAAGTTTTGTTATGTCGATGAAGCTTAAGAGAGGTTTGCACATAAGGATGAAGCTTAACATAAACCTAATCACCTATTGAAAAATCTCTGAGAGTCGTTTATCCGCATGGAACTTCATGTGATGTTGAGCTTGTTGTTAGTGAGTCTTAAGTTGCACAAGCAAAGCTTCCCCGTCCTGAAACAATTCCTTAGTAGCAGTTGCCTTAGTATCATCTAGGACATAAGGAATATGAAATGGAGGTTTGTAGTTGCATAAAGCTTCATAAGGGGTCATCTTTATAGCAGAATGGTCACTAGTGTTATACAACTATTAAGTCAAAGATACCCACTTGACCCACTACATGGGAGTATCCATCACCATAAATGCAAGTAAGATTACAAACACCTATTGAGAAACTCTGTACCATAAATGCAAGTAAGATTACAAACACCTATTGAGAAACTCTGTTTAACTATTAGGTTGTAGGTGATAGTCCATGGATAAAGCTAAAAATACATTGTAGAGACACATGAATTCTTGCCAAAAGGTTCTCAATAATAGCTGATCGTCATTTGAAAAAATAATGGTTTGACATCCATACAACTTACATTATCAATGGATAATTAAGCTAGTTGGGATGTAGTTAAAGGGTGAGCTAACAACAAAAAATGGGCATATTTGGTCAATCTATTGACAATGACCCAAATTATGTCTTTGTTGTGAACTTTAGGTAGGCCTGATATGAAGTCTAAAGAAATATCAGTAAAAATAACATCTGGAATAGACAAGGGTTGAGGAAGACCCAAACTAGCCACATCTTCATATTTAGCACACTGAAAAATGGAACAAGCCTTCATAAATTGTCGAACATCATTTGTACATCCTTTCTGATGGAAGAGTTGCTTGAGACGATATAAGGTGGGTAAATCTAGAGTGACCGCCCATAGTCGAAGAATGACTCAAAGACATTAGGTCATGTTTCAATTGTGGATCATGACCAATCAATAGTTTATGCTTCGTCCTTAAACACCGCCTATCTGAAGAAATGCTTTTAGAAGTTTTACCATTTTGAATTTGAGCAATGATATCTTGTATAATGACATTATTTGTCCATACTTTATGAATTATGTTCCATAGGGTTAATAGTTAAGAGAGTTAAGCTCAACATGATCATTCCTTGAACACCAACCATAAGATTTTCACTACCCTTCTTATAAATTTTGATAAGTTAGAATAATAAAGTGAGATAGAGAAAAATATAATACATATATCTTATGTGTGTGTCTATCAAGGTGTAAATGTAACTTTCCTCCGTCTTAACATTTTATACTTATACTTATGAATTTACATATATACATAAAAGAATGTTCAATATGTGTAAAAAAATTATTACAACAAAAAATTATGATTTCGATTAATCATAACGAGTTAACATGAGTTATTGCAATAACACACGATTAACATTTTGTAGGTCCGAAAAACGATCGAATAACAGTACACTTGAATGATTGAATCATTCAATATCAATCACAAACACAATCCATAAACAATTAATGAATAAGAAGAACCCAAAAGTATTCAAAATATAACAATCAAACTCCAATACTCACAATATAACAATGCTCAAAGATATTTCAATGAAATTCAGCTTACAAAAGTCACTTGTAATAATAATCAGATGAATTAGGGTTTTTTCAAGGATGATCACAATGAAAGAACTCAAACTATATATAGTATTGATAGTTTCCCTAATAGTTTCGCTGTCAACGAACTATCCTGCCAAGCCACAGTTTCACCCGGCGGAGAAACACCGTTTCGCCGAGTGAAACTAGCAGCTGACTATGAGCGAAACTATAGTTTCACTCGGTAGCAAAACATAACTAATAATCAAACTTACAAAAGTAAACTTACCATTAACCTATTACAATCAAATATAAACAAAATCTAATCTAAGGTAAGTCCAAGCTATTCTTGATCTTCAATACTCCCCCTAGGTTGGATATCACCATCTTAATCAATCCTCATTTGTCTTTTCAGCTCCAGTATCTTCCACTGCCTCAAATCTTTCTTCATTAGCTCCTGCGGTAACACCCTCAGCACGTGCACTTTCCTGCGCGAATTGTCTTGTTAAATCCCGGACGTCCATTCTTAACTTATCTTCTTCCCGAACCTTCTAGTAGGCTAGTTCCCTAACTTCAGCCCTAACTCCCCTCACTTTGTTGGCAAACGTCATAAACAGGCTTGCCTCTTTGCGCGCTTCAGCTCCAGCTCCCGCTTTAATGTGATTATCACATAGCACCAACACATCCTCATCATAAAAAGTGAATATCTCCATTGGATCAAAAAGTCAGTATTCTGTCCCATTCTTCAACCTAATCACCGCCTCCCCCGTATTATTGTCACAAAACCATCTCTCAAAACTCTAAAGTTTTTGGGGGAGGGGATCAGGCAATCTCACCCTACTCACATTCTTTGGGGGTTTCATTCTCAACACAATCTGTAAGGCCCCGTTCTCGGGACGCTAACAGCCGGTCAATCATCACATATAAAACATATTAACATTATTAAAACATTGCAGCAAAATTAATTTAAACCATTTCATATCATATAAATAATCACTTTTGCAAAATAATACAATATTCATAATCTTATCAAGATATTGTTGTTCGCATTACAATGCAAAAACATTATCGCAACATAAAATGGATGCCATCCAAAACAAGCCAAGTAGCCACTCCGTGCCATCCTCAGCAACACCTACCTGCCAACTGGAAATACATAAAAGTCAGCGTTGCTGAGTGAGTTCTAGTTTTACAAAAACATATTATTACATTTCATTCATTAAAACATTTTTGTTACTGTCACACATGATCACACATCACACGTACATCAAGGTTATATTTATTATCTTCCATGATCGTTCATTTCATACATATCGCACATTTCTTACTTATCGCACTTTTCGTATATTTATTAACTTTTCACTTCAATCTAGATCCTTTCGTATGCTTAACCCCCCCTCTTGAACACAAAGACATATAATCTAGGGTTAAGCGACAAGGATCCCATATCACACATATCGCACGTATGGAGTTAGTCAGATAGACTAACTCCCCCTATGTGCGAACCCTTAAGGGTTAGCCAAGATTGCACACTGTAAACAGACAGTTGAGCTAACAACTCTCAATGAGTTGTGAACCTCCTTTCATTTGCTTGCAAGACTTTCATTCATTCATTCATAATGTTCCACTTTCATTAGCTTAAATCTTTCACTTCGTTAAGATAATACTTTACGCTCATTATCATAATCACACCACGTAAAGTCACATCATAATACATATTAAGAAACATAAGAAAACATATCATACATAAGCATAACATCATCACACATCATCATAAACATAATGCTTCATTCATTAACATACATAAACATATGCACAACAAAAATATAACTAATCCTCTGCGGGACAACGGGGGTTTGGGGCCGGCAACCCCTAACAGTAGGGTCCTAGAGGTAGCAGCCCCTAGTGAGGTCCAAGGGGCAATGCCCCTGGCTGGGGTCGCTAAAGAAAAATCGATCTTCCTCTTAAAACCTCTTAAAATATTGGTCATTTAAATCGTATATTTGGTATGCAATTCCAACCCCAAACTAGTTTAAAACCTTTAAAATAGGGGATCTAGAACTCACCACGACTCAGTGAGTAGTGTAATACCAGGTTATTTTTTTAAAGACAAAGAAGAAGAATGAAGTGAAGAAAAAGAAAGAAGAGATATTCTACCCAAGTTAAGGGGTAAAAAGTGTCCAAAAGGACAAAATGTTTGAAAAGTGGGTGTAAAAGGTGGTGTGGCCGCCCATATGTCACACACATCACAAATCTTCGGATTTTAGAGAGAGAAAGTAGCAAGTGCAGCAGAGAACTCTCGGTTTTAGAAAGAAGAACAAGAAAGAATTCAAATTCAAGGTAAGAATTCATGGTTTTATGATGTTCTCAACCGGTTATGTCCTCGGGTGTATGCTTATGTGTGTTTGTGTGTGTCCGAGTGTATGTTTTAGTGGGTTTCTAGGTGGTTGAACTCAATTTCGAACGAGTTTGGAAGAAGCAATACTCAAGAGCTGCAAAGGTGAGTTTTAGAACCCCTCATTTACTAGTTTTTAACTGTTTTGGGGTTGGAAATGCAAAGGTGAGTTTTAGAACCCCTCATTTACTAGTTTATGGTTGTCTTTCTAAGTCTTAGAATGTAAGATTTAAGCTTAGAACATGATAGATGGTGTTTGGGAACTGAATCTGATGTTTAGGTGCGAATGGGTATAGAATAATGGCCTAAGTGTAGTTAATACGGATGGAAAGACAATGCGGATGAGCATTGGCTAAGTAGAGGAAATGCGGATGAGTATCAAGGTAAATGTGGATGAGTATTGACTAAGTATGAGAAATGCGGATGAGTATTGACTAAGTATGAGAAATGTGGATGAGTAAGGTCAATGACGATGAACAAATGCGGATGAACATTGACAAATGCGGATGAGTAAAGTCAATGCGGATGAACATTGACAAATACGGATGAGTAAAGTCAATACGGATGAACGTTGACAAATGCAGATGAGTAAAGTCAACGCGGATGAACATTGACAAATGCGGATGAACACTTAGAATATTTTTTGACTTCTTGGGAAAAAGTGAAATTTAGGTTTTGACTTGGAAGATTCCCGGGGGTTATGTAAGTTGACTTTTTGAGGTCATAAATGTTATGATGGGCATGTTATGATGTATGATTGATGCTTATGCATGATGGTATGCATGATGTATGTTATGTATGTATGATGCCCTGTATGACGATGTTGACTGTTATGTTTGTCTTCCTTGTGATGTATGATTATTTTCCCATGGCTTTACATTGAATGTTAATGAATGAAATGAAAGTATTATGTAATATAAAGTGGAAGATAATGAAAAGAGGAACATAATGAATGAATGCATGCATTAATGAACGATGGAAAGTAAAGAAAGTCTTGCAAGCCTTGCGTGTCGGGACACGCCCCAATGTAGGGTGTTAGCCCAACGGTGTGTGGGTTAGCCACCCCAAAAGGATGCACATCGGGGTCTTTCTTTGTGATTGACCATTTGTATGGAACCATTGTTGCTTACCTTTGGTAATGTGGCCAGGGTGCTATGCACCATGATGGAAGGTCTATGATAGGCTTCGGCCCAGTACCAACTTTATGCATGACGGAAGTGTATAACACATGACAATGGTACACCTGAATTTTACCTTCGATACCGCGGCCAGGGTACTATGCACCATGATGGAAGGCCTATGATAGGCTTCGGCATAGTACCATCTTTATGCATGACGGAAGGGTAAAGTTCATGGTTTTGACGGAAAGAAAAGATGTAATGATGAACGAACGAATGAAAGTAATGAAAGTGAATGGTTATGACGAACGAATGAATGAACGAAAGTTAACGAACAAATGATGAAGATAATAATGATATTATCTATGTGTACGTATGATGAATGATCACATGAAAAAGTAGAGAACAGTTTTAATGAAAGAAAAACATGTTTTATTATAAAACTAGAACTCACTCAACAACGCTGACTTTTTATGTATTTTTCCAGTTGGTAGGTAATGTTACTGAGGATGGTGCGGGCGGATACTCGACTCTTTTTCGATGGCATCCATATTTATAATGCTTTTGTGATGTAATGCAATATGTATTTTTATAACGATGTATTATTTTGCAAAAGCTTTTATGATGAAATGGAATGTTGTTTTAATGTTTCTGCTGTGATGTTTCTTTAAGTACCGGGAACGGGGACTTTCAAGTAGCTTCTCAATCAAGCTTGTTAGCAAAGGTCACAATACGCAGCCAACAAATATGTTAACACTCAATGGAGTTAATTTCTACCTAATTTCGCTGCTAAATTCGCTGCAAGATCAGCAATTTCGCTGTTAGTTTCGCCAGCAGTTTTGCTAGCATCTTCGTTGCCAGGTTCACCCAACTTTCGTTGGAAAACCATGTCTGCGAAATTACCTGCGAAACTATAGTTTCGCAGGAAGATCCATAGTTTCGCTGAACTACTACACAATTTCGCTGGTTGAATACCCAGTTTCACAGAACGGGCTGAAATTATGAACCAACCCATGCTTGACACAAAACTTCAATCATTTACACCAAAACCTTGGTTTATCACCCAAGAAGCTATATCTAAGCTTTCTTCATGTTTTCTTACACAAAAACGTGAGTTTTGGGCGATTCTTTACCACTTCCAAAAACCCTAACCACTAGAATCCGGGTTTACATCAAGATGAAAGATTAAATGATGTTTCTTACCTAGATTCTTGGTCTTTTCTTGTTGTTTGGATGCCCACGAACACCGATCTTTAATCTTTTGATCAACCGGGCATTGAATCACCACTTCTATCCACTTTCTCTCTCTATACTCTCTCTTTAGAAATTGCTGTTGAGTTGCAAATGAGAGTTGCTCAAGCTGATCCGTTTATATATATATCGGATGTTCCCGGGACCTTAAACTCACTGGACACATAACCCGATGTTGATACATTAATGTAAAAGTCTTTCATTTCTTACACATGTCTATTGTAATTATTCAATGAAATATGATATGTGTTTGATGTTTATTTATCTTGGATTATTTCATATTGTTATTGTGTTAAGTATAAGTCATATGTATGAACTTCATATATAGGATTGAGATTGTTGTACATAATTCTAAGTCAATAATGATTGGGAAATGTGTTTAACTTAGTTGGATGATTATTCATGCTAGTGGACCAGACGCATGAATGAATCATGCTAATGAACCAGTCGCATGACTGAACCAGGAGACTGGATCAAGCATATGATTGAGGCATAAGATTGACTCGGTCACACGACTGAACCTTCAGTCGTGCGTATTACTCAATCGCATGAGTCAATCGCACGATTGAAGCATGCTAATGGTTCAGTCGTACGAATGGCAGCTGCAAACCTATAAATACCACTTAATTCGTGAAAAAACATAACACTTTGAGAGAGACATCGAATATACAAAAACCTTAGCCGTCCAGAGCGTCCAGAACACCCAATCCAACTTCATAGTTCATTCTTGATCGATTTCTATTCATTCTTAATGTTTGTTTCATCGTTAGATCGATCGGGTTATCGTTCTCACTGATTGGATCGCCAATTAAATATGATTCCGTGCTATTTGATATGGTCTCATGCAGAATCCGTTAGTACTCCGTACGTACACGGTCCTAACACCGGAGAGGTTAACTCAGTCTATAATCCATATCCATCTTGTTTACTGTTGATACATATATGTACCTAGATCCTGATTTGCATGTAATATGTCTTACACTTGTGTAATTATTGAGTACTTAATGAAATACTAATTTTTGGTTGTGTTTATAATGTTTAATATTTCATTAATGAGTTGTTTAACGTATATTGACTTTATAGGTTTGTGATTGTTTGAAGTTATATTTATTGATATTATGTAATGATACACTCATATAAGAACATGTTATATAGGTTTGCAGTTGTTAGACATGTTCTGAATCATTAAAGGTTCAAGAATATGTTTAACTAAGTAATCTGATTCAGTCGCACGACTGGACCATGCG